>VXAD01008598.1:591432-627917 GCA_013399195.1 Dicrurus megarhynchus
GAGAGACGGTGAGGGGACAGTGGGGTGTCCTGCCCTGCCCTGCCCGGAGGGGACGAGAGGTGGGCTCGGCTCGGCTCACCTTAGCTCAGCTCAGCTCAGGTGGGCTCAGGTGAGGTGCGCTGAGCTGCGCTGAGGAGAGGTGAAATGGCCGCCTCAGGCGCTGCCCAGCCTTTGGCAGTAGGTGCAGTGGAGAGGGGGCTCTCCGGTGGCGGCACAGCACGCATGGCTGGGCTGTCAGGCTGCGCCTCGCACCCAGAACAGAATCACAGCATTGTTAGGGTTGGAAGGGAGCTCTGGAGATCACCCAGTCCAACCCTTTTGCCAAGGCAGGGTCACCCAGAGCAGGTGACACAGGAACGCGTCCAGGTGGGTCGGGAATGTCTGCAGAGACTCCACGACCTCCATGGGCAGCTGTTCCAGTGTTCTGCCGTCCACAACCTAAAGTTTTTTCTCATATTGAGGTGAAACTTCTTGTGTTTTAGTTTTGGCCATTGCTTCTTATCCCATCACTGGACACCACTGAAGAGAGTCTGGCACCATCCTCTTGGCACTCGCCTTTCAGATATTTATACACCTAAAACAGCTGTGAAAGGCTTATTGCACGTTTGTTTTTTAACTGTTCCACTTCCATGCTGATAGTTTAAGTAACTCATTTTACTAGCCTCTGCCAAGCAGTTGACATTTAGTGTGAGATGCACGCACATCTTTTTTTAATAACCTTTAAGTTTTAAAGGTGAAAAAAGATTTTCTTGAGTTTAGCTCAGTGGATGCAGTCTGAGTCCTCACAGTTGCTCACTTTAATTTGCCATTTAATTTACCCGGTGTCTGAATAAAAGGCCAAGCCTTGTTTTATGAGGAATTGAATTTTAGAAAAAGTGATGTATTGTGCTATTTAAATATGACAAGCTCTAAAATTTCAACCTGCACAGCAGAAAAATGTGGTGTGATACTGGTTACCCAGGCAATCTTTCTTTGAGCACTCTCAGTTTCTGTTGCATTCCCTTTTGCTATTCACTAATACATTCTAGATCTGCTTAAAAAAAGAGATGAATTAAACACTTGTCTTTTTCCTGCATTTTTTTAGGCAACAACAAAGGTTTTGTTACCATGGTTTCAAAAAGGAAATTGTCGACAGTTGATGCCTCTGAAGAGAGCTGTAAGACAGACTTGCCAAGTAGGTGCTTGGGTATCATCTTACTGGGGTGGAGACCCATTAATAGAGGCAACAGCTCCCAAGCAGGGACAGAATGGCAGTTTTGATAATGCTGATTGTTAATGACACTGTTGATTTTTTATATATTTGATGTAGCATGCCTTGTTTTCTCAGAAACTAAGAAGTCACGGATTTCTGATAAGGAAAACGCCTCTGTCTTCTGTGGATTGGAGAATGAGGGAGTCTTTGAAGAGCTCCTTAGGACATCAGGAATTGTGCTGAAAGCTGGGGAGGGACAGAATGAAATAGGTATGAGTTTAACACTTGCTCTTTCTGCTTTTAGATCAAGACCTGCAAGGATGGCTGGTACGAAGTAAAGATGTGTTTTACTTGCAGGACAAAAGTGCTTGAGCCAGCTTGTTTCAAAATTCAAGCAAACCTTCATCTGGCCTCTTATTTATTATATACCTCTTGTTCCTGCTGAGTTCAGTGCATCACCTAAACTCATTATACCAGCTCTTTGGGTAGAGATATGCTAAGTCTAAAGGCTTCTGAAAGATTATTGGAGGTGTATAGAAAAGTATTAGACTGCATCTGTGATTATGGTATTGAATTGCAGAGGCAGGAACTCTGAAATGGGAAACAAACATGGCATTGTTGTCTTTCAGCTCAGACAAGGCCATCAGGTGCTCCTGTATTCAGTGTCTTCAATGCTACTCTCAACCCTGACTAGAGAAAGCACAAGGGCTGATTCCACTCAGGCTTTTGCCAACTGGCCTTCTCAGTAGAGCAAATGCAGAAATGCTGGTGGATGGGCTTAAGAGTACTTGGTGTAGCTGTTGTGCTGTATGGACAGACTCTGTCTCATTCTTTATTTCCTTTCTAAACTTCCTCCTTAGCTGTTGATCAAATGGCTTTCCAGAAGAAGCTCTGCCTGGCCCTGGAGAAGCACCCTACTTACCCAGATGTAAGTAACTTTGGCAGGAGCCACCTTTAAAGCTGTTTGCTGAGTAGCAAAAGATGCAAATGCAGCTGCCTGTCCCTGCTAGTCCCGTACAAAAGTGTGCAACACAGCACCTTACCTTGGATTTCTGTGATCCACATTTTCCAGTTCTCTCAGTGTTGCTGTTCCAGCCTTTTAATCCCCCTGTCCTTCTGACTGTGCCCTGTCAAAGTAATTTTCATTGACAATACTATTCAATAGACAAAGGTTCTTACAGGAGACCAATCACTTGCATAGCTCTCTGGTGGAAGCTGGGTTTGGTTTTGTGTTGGGTGGAGCTGGCAGCATTAAAACTGCCATGATGTGGTGCTCCTCTCCAGTCAGCAAGTCCAGGGTGGAAGTCCTGAGGCCAGTGATATGACTGCAAATGTTTTTTGGGTGCAGCTCTCATCACACTAAAGGTTGCTATCTCAGCTGAACAGGAAGAAAGGCAAAGCCTTTTTAAATCAAAGTGAAACGCGAGACACTTGCTTTAGAGTTATTTTGCAGAACAATCAGTGTTTCCTTCTGGAAATGGTCTAGACTAGCATTCATTTATTGTCCAGCTTTCCTTCCATCACAGTTTCTGTCTGTAGTTCCCTGGTTAGCTCTTCCTGGTTCTCATCATCTGCTTGCAAAATGCATCCTAAAGGACAGCAGTTGACGGGGGTGTCCCTTCAGGGTGGGTAACTTCTCTCTGCTTTGCAGGTTGTGAAGCAGTTCATCAGCGGCCTGGAATCTCACATCAAAGACAGGAACCAGTTCAAGAACTGCCTCTTGCCCTGCGCTCCTGTACGGACTGAGGGGTCGAGGTAGAGAAAATGTATTTTGCCTTCCCCTTCAGTCAGAGCCAGTCTCTAGTTATGTCCTGTGACAGTGACCAGAGTGGAGGGAAAGGCTCCAGCTGATGCACACCAAGGCAGGGTGGCTGGTGTAGTACATTGCTGTTTAATAGCAGTGAGTTCAGTGTTAAGTCACAGAATTTACTGTCTGACACACATTGGACTCTGTGGCATTTTGTGGGAAGAACCAAATACTGTGAAAAAAAATTGACAGGGCTGGGGAAGGTCAATTCCTTTTTGAGATTTTTTTTTTTTTCCCAGGAGATACAGCTTAACCACAGACTTTCACATTTCTAGTCTTGTAGAGAGTGAGCTGGTTCAGAGCTAAAGTGCAGTTTTAAATCTTCTTGTGTGTGTCTGTGATTACCATGTGTTACCCTAAGTCATTGTATGCTGTGTTCTAAAAAAACAGTCATGAAAAGAGCTACAGCCTGTTCTCCCAACATGTTTTTGACACAACTGTGGTGGAATCTTTCATCTTGCAGGAATCTGGTGCACTCGTATTGTGAAAGCCTCATTAAACTGCTTCTTGGGATTAAGATCTTACAGGTATGGGCACCTCAGCTTGCTCTTTACAATGCTTTCGATTGTAGGGAACATTTTGCTTATGTAAGGGAAGGATTAATAGAAGTGGTTTTGAGGCAGGTGAGGCTGCATCTGGAATAGTGTCCAGTTTGTTGTTTCTGTAGGGACACGAAGATGCTTAGGGCCTGAGACACATGGCAGACAAGCAGAGACAGAGGGAACTGGGTTTGTTCAGTCTTTAAGAGAAGATTAAGGGAAATTTCATGGTCTTCAAATACTGGGTTGCAAGGTGTAGGGAACACAGAGCCAGACTCTTCTCAGAGGTGAACAGGGGTAGAATGAGAGCTGATGGCTCAGGTCAACCATGGGAAATTCTGATGAGATACAACCACTTCCACTGTGGAGAATGTGTGCTAGAACTGGGCACTGTTTGCAAACTTACCTAAAGTTGATGCTTTAGTTTCCTGTGTGGTGAAAAGCAACTCAGCTGGGTCTGAGAAAGAGAGGTTCATTGGCCCAGAGGAATTGTACATCCTGCCCATATGCTCTGATTCTGTTGGGTTATGTGGGTAGCTCATACCACCCTCTGAAAAGTGGTTTTCACTTCTTAGGCTGTGTGCCTCCTTTCTGGCATTAGGCAAGAGATTTCATCTACAGGAAATACTTTTATTGAGCCTTTTGAGTATTTTATTCTCTGTGTATATTTCATCTTTTGTGAAAGGTCAGTTTTGGTGGCAATACCACAGCACAACCAGTAAACCCTAACACGGTCTTTTTGCCTTTCTTTCAGCCTGCTGTCATAACACTGTTGTTGGAAAAGATCCCCGAATTCTTTTTTGACATGTGAGTATAAACGGGCTTCTCTCTGCCTTGAAATGAAATTTCTTTTGGACAATCACCAGCTGTTTGACTTTAACTGTTACTTCAAATTTACCTGAATGACAGTTTGCACTGATGTGGGTTTTTTCTTCATACCTGTGTAAAATAATCTGTGAGGTACCCTGACCTTAAATCTGTGGGTGCATAAAGCAGAAGACAAATATCTAGAAGCTGAAATGCAGACATTGTGCATTGATTGTGCTTTTTGCAGCTACTGTCACAAGCTTAGGAATTATTTCAGCAGAGGGACTACAGAGTGTGTCATCATTTAAAAAAAGATGGAAGTGGCTGCTTGCAGAGTTTTAGGAGGCTGTGAGATACAAACAGATCTCGTTTTAAAAGTGCAGGTTGTGTTCAAACAAGGGAAATTGAAAGAGCATCTTTTGGTTTTTAAAAGTAAAATATTGTAGTTGGAGTGAGAGATCTTGAGGTGTAACACAGGCAAGGCCTGACCACTTCATCTCTTCTTCCTGTGCCCTGGATGCTCACTACAGAGTTAGTGGGGCAGGCCAAGGGGCAGAAAGAAGCTGAGGCTGTTCCTGCTGCAGTTTTTGTTCCACTGCTGGAATACAGGATACAAGTGCTGCACAGGAGTGTAGTCCAAGAAATTGTCTCAGACTGAAATCTTGTTTGAGGAGGGTTTAACACAGACAGTCACAAGGTCTGAACCGTTTTCACCCAAGAATTCTAAAGGATCTTGGACGTAAAAGTGATAAGCTGTTAATTGTGCAGTGAATCCTTTGGGAATTCTGAAAAATGGATGTTGTTACACTTGTCTCCTATCAAACTGCAAGAAGAGTGAAGTTCTTTCTTTGTATTAATGACCAGTTAAGAATGGGGTTAGTTGGCCTTGCTGACCAGCAGCAAAGCTTTTGAGTCTGTAGGTCTGACTAACCCATGTGTCCTTTTCTGCTGTTTCAGTGTGGGCACCTTTGGAACGAATTTCCCCCGGCTCATTGTCAATCAGTTTAAGTGGCTTGACAGGCTCCATGACAGCCAGGTGGGTACCAGAGGTGCAATCACGTGGATGCCTTTCCCAAACAACTTCTGGAATGCCTCTCCGGTGGGATTAGATGAATTATTGTGCTGATGAGAAGTGATGTTGGTTTTGTATTGGCGTGCTGAAGGAGAGATTTATTTTTTTTCTGTTTCATTATGATTGCCTTGAGTGACTTCTGAACTTCTTTTACTATTTTTCTTCTTTCCTTGCTCTAAGTCATCTTTGACATAAATTTTTATCTGTGTATGTGTATTCACATGGGTGACCCCGTTTTAAAGCTGTTGCTGGCAGGAAGTTACAATCCCCTCTTGTTTAATTTTAACAAGGTACTGGATACTTGCAAGTGTGTGGGGATGAATTCTCTGTTCCTGCTCTGGTGATTCTTTTCCTTCTTTCCCTAAGTCAGTCAGTTTCTGTGGGTTACTCTCTACTGGAGTACTAAACACTGGGAAGCTTGTGTTTCCCAGTTTCCTCTGCTCACCAAGATCATTATATCCTACCTGTAAAATACCATTGTTCCACAAAAGTCTATGCTCTGCTTCATGACTTCAGCAGGACAAGGAGTTTGGGACAGTTGGCATAAAACCAGGCAGATGATATACTGAGGGACCTTAGATGCATAATATTGTTGTTGTGCTGATGGTGAGATCTGTGCATTTCACCAGTGCTCCCCTTGTCTGCAGGATCTGGTCAAGAAGTTAATGCAGATGGTTAGTGTCTCTCCAGTGCCAATCCAGCACGATATTATCACCAGTTTACCTGAGATCCTGGAGGATTCCCAGCAAAGTGAGGTTGCCAGAGAGCTCAGGTACAGATGATTTGGTTGGGAGGGTTTGTTTTGTTTTGTTTTGATTTTTTCCCCTTGCACTTAGCAGAAAAGGACAAGGTGCAGTAATGAAGGTTGCTCTGGGACTGACCGAAGTATTAGGACAGCAGTGTGTTCCTGTTAACTCCAACATTTGGGAACACCTACCACTGGCTTAGGACATTCCATTTGTGCTGTTATGCTCTTAAAGAGAGCACAGGCAATCCAGCAAAAGACATTGCATTTAGGCAATGCTCCAAAACTGCTTTTATCTAAATAATTATTAAACTCTTGACTACCTGCATACAGCACAGGTAGAATCCAGTTAAGTACTCACTACTTATGCTGGATCAGTCTATGATCTGTCACTTGGATATTACTATTGACAACTTCTCATTCTTCTTGGATTCTGCTGTGGTAAGAATCAATATGGTTTTTATTAATAAAAAAAAAACCCCAAACCACACACAACACAGTAAATGTGTGCATGAAACAGAACTTTTTGGCTATTTTATAAACTTTTCTCAAGCATGTTTACTGACCCAAACAACTGGGGGACCTAATGCCAAGAGTTATCCTCCCAGGGAGCACTGCCTTAGGCTAGTCCTTACATCTGTCTTTTTTAATAATGTATTCATTTTACACAGTAATTTGAGTAGTCTAAGTGTTTCTAATTCTTATTATTACACAGATCACTTGCATTTATGCTGGTGTTAATTACCTTTTCAAACCTGTGATCACTGTTGCAGATTATTACCACAAGCAGTGCATCCTGTTCCTTGTACCCTTTCAAACTGTGACTTCATTTTCATTCTCAGTTTACTGCCTCAGCTTCTAGATAAAAAAACTCCACACATTTTTCCTGTGCTAATCAAACTCCTCAGACTTCTGTTTTCTCTCTTTGTGTAGTTTGAAAGGTGAGATCCAAACAGTATCAGCAAGGCATACTTATTTCCATATTCTCAATAGCCTCTACCCATTTCTGATGTGGAAAACAACTCATTACTTGTAATGAATTAGGGAGCATAGACAGAGTTACCAGGATGCTGCAGATGAGGTGTTTTCAACTAACACAATTTAAGTACAACTTCTTGCTAGAGAAAGTTTGTAAGAAACGGAGATATCACCCAAGAATGATTACATGACTTTTGGGAAAGTCCATGAGGCTGTTAAAGACAGATGCAGCTCTTACATGAGGAGCAATAATTTAGGGAACAGGTTTTCCATAATGCCAGTGGCATATGTTGTCAGTTTCAGAGATTTTTTTTTTTTTGCAGTGACCACAAAAACTACTGGAATCATACAATACACTAAAGATACATTCTTGGTTTTGTTAAGAGGACCATTTGTTTTCTTTTCTCTGTGTATCAGCTGCTTGCTAAAGCAGGGCAGACGGCTGACAGTGCCAATCCTGGATGCCCTTTCTCGTCTGGATCTTGATGCAGAACTTGTGGCTGAGGTGAGAGCTTTTACTGAGCACTTCAGCAGACCCCAGCTCCTGCTTAGCAACACGAGAGCTGGAACTGTTTCTTCATTCCAAGTATTTTGCTAAATCTGACTTGTGTAGGCCTTCGAAAGTCCTGACATCCTGCAGTTGGAAAGAGGTCAGAATTTAAAGCTGGTTTTTGAAACATGTGAGGGGTTCAGTGAAGAGCAGAGAGAAGTTTTCAGAATGCATACTGTAACAGCCAGAAATTTCAATCACAGCTGTTTTAGCTAATGCAGAAGCACTTTGTCCTGCTGCAGTAAATTTTTACTGCCTGTCTTAAACCTGTTTTTGTCAATATTTCATCTTTTTGAAGTACAGCAACCAGACTAGATTGTTATATTCTAAGGAAAGGCAGAAGATTGGTGATTAAATAATTAAATAGATTTTCTCTGCAGAATGCTGATAAAGGAGAAGAGATGATGATGTGCCTTGTGTCTTGGCTGCATTGCTGTACTTTTTGGAGTTGGGCTTCTTATGAATAAAATAAAATTGGTTCATTTGAGTGCATTAAATAGTGTTTTGCATAGTCCCAAAAGGCTGGTGCTGCAGAGCAGGCTTCACATCCTCCATGCTTTTCCCTTTTGAAAGCCAGTTAAAAACATGATGGAGCCAAGCTCTTCTTGTTGAAGAGGGATAAGGGGAAGTGGCCACAATAGGAGGTTTTGGTTGGACATTTGGAAAAACAAGTTAGGGTCTGCAGCATTGACGTAAATTATCAAAGAGGTGGCAGGGATTGGAGATTTCCTCCATCTTTGGATTCTTCAAGACTCAGCAAAGCCAAGGTGAATCTGATCTAGTACTGACAATATTCCTGCTCTGAGCAGAAGGCTGGACTATAAGGATTCCTTCCCTCTAACATAACTGTTTCTGTCAAGTGTTGTCTTCCAGCTGATGGAGTGTTGCTCTCTCCTCAGGTGCGACAGTCTGCCATGACCATTGTGCCTTCTGTAAAACTGGAAGATTTGCCTGTAGTAGTAAAATTCATCCTCCAAAATGTCAAGGCGGCAGATGCAGTAGAGGTACAGTATCTTTTTCATAATGAAGTGTGTGTTTTCCACACCAGTGTGCGTTTTAACAGAGGGAAGTTGCTTCACACACAGAGCTGTATGCTTTTAATGTTTCCAAGTAAAATTTTAATGTTGCCAGGGGTCAAAGCCAGCCCTGATGAACTATCAAACATGCTTTTTCTCATATGTTGAGGGAGCCTCAGCCTAAGCCAGATGAGGTTTGTGATCTGCCCAAACCTGTCAGGGAGACCCCTGTAAAAAAACAGTGTGCCTATGACATGGAAGCCAGTCTGTGCTGGTACACTGCAATTCAACAGCAGTCAGATTGGTAAACTTGCATGTCCCAGAATTCCTGAGGCTGCCATATATCTTGCTAAATATAAATATTTAGCTGCTAAACAGCATAAAAACAGTTCACAGCAATGTAAAGCAGATATAGGTGGGAATTTCGCAGAGTAGCTTTTAAAAAGTTCTGCTTTCTGTATGCATCTGCAACATTGTGACACAATGTGAAGAGAAAAGTTTTGCTGGTTCATTTTCTAAGTTTAAAACAAATTAGATTTGGACATGGTTAAGTACTTATGAATCTTACAAATATATGAGTTTTTTGGTTTGTAATTTTACGGTTATTATGGGAAATTATTTTCCTCAGCTTTTTCTGTTCTTCCCTCATTTGTCACAGTGATTTGTGCATGGATTTGTGCTTTACAGGTGATTTCTGATCTTCGTAAGAACTTGGATCTGTCATCGTGTGTTCTGCCCCCGCAGATGCACAATTCCCAGAAGAAGATTAAAAGCCAAGTCCAGGCCAGGTACTTAAACAAGTTTATCTGATTCTCCAAGGGTAGGATGAGACAAGAGAACTTAAACTCTTCCCCTTCTGGTCTCTCTGGCACAATTGGCTACATACATGAGCCTAATTTATCCTATGGAAAGGCACGGACACCTTTATTCCTTCCTGCTTGGTACTAATACAATACATTTGTCAGTCCTTGCCCAGCCAGCTTCCCCTGCCGTGGATGTTGTTCCTTTTGAGCCAGCTGCATCCATGTCTGCACAAGGATAAGCAACTTCATTTATAATAATGTTGCTACCAGTTCATCTGTTTTAAGTTCCCTCCAGTATGTTTTCCATTGATTCTGAGACCTGTTTGCACCCTCTTGTGAAACTCCCTATCCTTGCTAGAGCATTCCCTCTGCACAGTGGCTCTTTAAGTAACTGCTGTGACTGCTGGGCTGCCTTGTTCCTTCTGTGACAGTATTTGCAGGGACTGAGTCTCCTCCTTTCTGATAATTTACAGTTCTTCCCTGAGCCAAGTAACCACCAGCCAGAATTGTGTGAAGCTACTTTTTGATGTGATCAAGTTAGCTGTGAGATTTCAGAAAGATGTCTCTGAAGCATGGATTAAGGTAAGATACATGCTTCAGTCCTTGTTTCCTTATTTATTTGGGCTCCTTGATTGAGCCTGAGCCTTTCCTGTAATCAAATGTGATACCAAAAGACAAATGTTAGCCTTTTATTTTACTGATACAGATTTCATTCTGCAAGAGAGGAAAAATGTATATCCATATATTGAGACTGAGCTGTGTGAAGCCTTAAGGTGCTTGAAAATGTCCAGCTGGAAATCAATATTGGCTGGTATTGTGCCAAATTTAATTTTAAATTGCATTTCAGTGTAAACCATGAGACTGTTTCTTGTTCTCAGTCTTTCATTACTCAGTACCTCAGTTCCTTTCTCAGTCCTGATCTGTTGAGAGTGTCTTTGATCAAACTCAATCTTGAGCTATTTTTTTTTAATGCTTTCTGGATTCTCTGTTGTTGGCAGGATCCAGTTTGCTGACTTGGATAGGTATCCTGTTGTAGAGGAGAGAAATCTGTGAGCAGGGTGTCACAGACTTTTGGTGTCTACCTTTTTTGATTTGGTTTTAGAGTATAGTATTGTACTGTAGCTTAACAGCTTGCTTGGTTTTTTTCTCTCAGGCTATTGAGAACAGCACATCTGTGTCTGACCATAAGGTAATACTTCTGCTCTGGGACTGTCCTCTTCTGCTGGTGTTCTCAAGGCTTTCTTGGTTGTAGATTAGGAGATTCTTGTAGTTGGAGCAGAAATTGCCAGTGATGTTTCATGGGTGGTTCTTTTGGTATTGGACTTGTTCCGAGTATAACAACCATGCATTTTCTTTGTAACCCTTGGTTCATCCCTTCCTAATGTTAAGAGACAGAGTTATCCTGCTTTAATTCTGTCCTGTTGGACTCATAAGGTTTTTCTGCAGTTGTGACTATTGGGACTTTCTGAGCTCTTTTTTTGTTCTCAGTTTAGACTTCAAGTTTTGACTTGGACTTATCTGGACTGTTTAATATTTCAGCATAATGAGTGGTGGTTATTTCCTCTAAAAGGTTCTGGATCTGATAGTTTTGCTGCTAATCCATTCTACAAACACCAGAAACAGGAAGCAAACTGAGAAGGTCTTGAGGAGCAAAATCCGATTGGGCTGCATGCCAGAGCAGCTGATGCAGAATGCCTTCCAAAACCATTCAACGGTCAGTGCTGATCCTGCTTTGGGACTCTCTTTTATCTCTCAAAGATCTTGTCAGATGACGATTTAGCCCTGTGCTGCATTATTTATACCTTTCCAGTTATGTACATGTGCTTCTCTTTTTTAATTTTTGGTCCAGATCAGTGTCCCAAGGCACATGTCCTCTGTTGTAACTGTCATGTGGTTTTTTGGAGTTCCTCAACATTGGATGTGTTGAAAACAAGCAGCAATAATCTCCTCTTTCATGGTGTCTGTATTTCAGGTTATCAAGGACTTCTTCCCTTCCATCCTAGCCCTTGCTCAGGTGTTTCTGCACTCAGCACACCCAGCTGTGGTCTCCTTTGGCAGCTGCATGTACAAACAAGCTTTTGCAGCCTTTGACTCCTACTGCCAGCAGGTACAGTGTGATGGATGGCAGCTGTTTTATTTGGGTTTGCACTTTGTTCTAGGGTGTATATCATGCATGATCCTTTAGGGGACAGGGTTTCAGGCAGTTGGAAGCCTTTGGAGAGACGTCTGTGCCAAAGAGTAGGCCAAGAAGAAGATGGGGAACAATCACAAGACTGGTAGCAAGTGACTCAAGCACAGAGACTGCTGTGATTATCTGTACTTCGTTAACTTAGTTCATATGAGCAGCGCAAGGCGGACATTTTCTGCTACTTCACTGAGGTTCCTTTGGTGGCTTTTTCCTTAGGAGGTTGTGACTGCTTTGGTGACTCACGTGTGCAGTGGGAGTGAGACAGAACTGGACATTTCTCTGGATGTGCTCACGGATTTGGTGGTGCTGCACACGTCCCTGCTGATGCGCTATGCCACCTTTGTGAAGGTATGTGCATTTCTGGGTTTATACTAGATTTTGGGTCCCTTACACTGCTTTGCCTCAGATCCAGAACACACCAGTACTTCCCCAAAATAGAGGTATTGGAAAAGCTTGTACCTGTAAAGCTTTTCTGTCTGGAGAAATGCAGTGGTCGGAAGTGAAAGGTATCTGCTATCAAAGTGTGAGCTGTAAGATAGGACTGTATGATTTTTTGACAGGGGAAATTAAGATAGACAATTCCTTTTAGCTGGACAATGCTTAATTTGCAGGTGTGGAATGGTGCCTACAATGGAAGGAAGATGATGTCTATTTACATCAGCTATTTTAGAAACTTGACAAAAACCTGCCCCCTTTGTGGACCGCCCATTCTGTCTAGTGAAAGACTGATAATACTTTAGCCAGTATTTGAATCCTAAGACAAAATTGCTTGCAGAGATGGAAGAAGACATATCCTAAGATTTTAAAAAAAGAAAGTACTCAGTGGGGAGAAAAAAAATGGACTACTGAGTTCTAAGAATGATAAGTAGGGTCAGACCTGCCCAGTTGCCTATTTCCAAAAGTATTGAAAGGGGAAATTGAGAGAAGAGCTAAACAGCAAGGCAAGCATGTCACAGTACTTTCATTAAACACTCCCCATCTGTGGTGGTTTGTAGCTTAAGGACAGCTTGTATTTAAGAGCCCTTGAAGAGGATGGGTGTGGGTATTCCCACACCTCTCTGATATTTTGGTGCTCCCTGTGATTTAATTGTACACTATGGGAAAACTGTATACTTCTTGCTGTTTAGTTGGTTGATTGTGAAATGAAAATGACTTGCTTAATTTCTTGCTTGTCAAATACTTTCAATCCTGTGACCAAACCTGTGATAGAAAATAGACAGCTGTCACTTGTCCTGAGCACTCCCAAAATGCTTATGGTAGCCAAATTGTTCTTCCCATTCAGCCTCTGATAAAATGACCTGCCATAATTAAGGCCAGAATAATAGTTTGGCATTTATGTTTGTTTAATTTGAGTGTAGCTTTTTCATCTGTGTACAAAAAAAGCAAAGTTAATAACCTTCCCTGAGGTTGGCAATTCATGTATTTTTGAGAACATGGAAAAGGATTCTTGATACATCTGAGCTAGTTTGTGGCTTCCCTTACAGACCATTTTAGACTCTACACAGAAACTGAATCCATGCCAGATCCGGAAGCTTTTCTACATCCTCAGCACTTTAGCATTCAGCCAGAAGCAAGAAGGGAGCTACATTCAGGTGAGCAGAGACACAACAGAAAGTCCTTCAGGCTGTGCCTTGGTTCTTTTGCTAGGTTAACTAAATACTGGCCTCATCTATGAACAGTGATTGATGTCAGGATGTCTTTCAGCTTAAAATTCTCTTCTCCCCAAGTGGCTGCAAATCAGCTTATTTCCACCCTGATATCGAGGGCTTATCACAGCGACTGTGTGCCTCTCATCTTTCCCAGAAAGGTCTCTTTCTCTTGCACATCTAAGAAAGGTAGAGTTGTTAGACATGTTGTTGGAAGGTTACTGATGGTAGTCCCTAATCTAACCTCGCAGTCAAAGTGGGACTGTCACCAGCGTGGTGTCATGCTGACTGTTGCTTTGTCTAGCTGAGCCTTGAAGGTTTGCAAAAGTGTAAATTCAGCAGCCTCCTTGAGCAGCTCCGTTTCTCCATCACTTAGAAGCCTTCAGAAAGCACAGTTCAGTGTCTTCCCTGAGATGTTTGTATTAATTCAGGCACCTAAATTCTGTACACCAGAGACAACAGAGACTCTTGTTAGAAGAACTGAACTTCACAGTGCAGAGGACTCTGCTGTGAAGTGGTAGACTTCACACCTCTTGTGCCTCTGGTTTAAACATGAGAAGCTGTCAAACCTGGTCTGTAAATCTACCTTCATCTTGCACAGGATACCTTGTGTGACTCAGTTGCAGCATAACAGTGGTGGTATTGGATACCTTTGTCTGGATTTCTGAATCCTTGAGCATAGCAGATAAATAATCCAAAGATATTTATTTCACAACAGAGATGTCTGGGTTGAAAATCTTCCCAGTCATAAAGTTCAGCTCTTAGAAATTAGGACTATTTGTCTTTCTTTGAGTTCCTGTGTAGTTTGTAACTGTAATTTGTATGTTTGCACATGGTAACTTGAGACTATAAAGGAAAACTGCTCTTCCTCTGATTGGTCTGTGGCATGTAAAACAGCATTTCTATAGTCATTTCGGGCCTTCCCACTCACCCTGTTAAATTGGAGCTCTTCACTGCCAAAATTCCCAGTTGTATGGCAGGTTTAGCTCCTTTCTGAACTACTTTCCTCAGTGATTTCCCCACCTCCCACCTCAAGTCTTTCTTATGTGTGATTTGTGAAAATTGCCTTGGCAACACACAGTGCGACTTGCCATCAGGATGTTCTGCCTGTCACCCTCAGAAGTTGTGAAAAGAAGGGGAGGAGTGTCTAGAATTTATTTTGAGCTGAGAGTTTGCAACTGTGGAGATCCAAGGTTGGCAATTTGACTCTATCCTCAGTGATGCCAAAGACTCTAGGGATAGGTCACCAAAGAAATCAGTATCCTGAAAGGCAGCCTCCTCTTTGCCTTCTCTAAGGGCACTTCTAAACTGATGCCTCTCATGAGGATCTCTGCAGGTGGATTAGGCATTTGTCCTTGCAGTGCACAGTTTGTCTTTGGACCTTCACCACAAACTGCTCCATCCCTCAGCCTCTTGAAGCTGACAGTGTTTTGAAGTGCACCTCTGCAGCTGCTGTTAGGGTGTGACAGGCTCCAAGACCATCTGCTTTTTTTTTAACAAACTTTATTAATTATTATTTTTAATTAATTTATATTTTTAAAATTTAATTATTTTTTAATTTTTATTATTATAATTGGATTGTAATTGGATAATATAAATGGATAATATAATTGGATAATATTAAAAGGAAATATAATAAATATAAAAGAAATAGTTATAATAAAAATATTATTAAAAATAATTAATTAAAAAATAATTAACATATTAATTATAGGTGAAACCTGGACTGACTACATGTTCTGTGTAGTGGTTAGAGCAAAGTCAAACCAAATCACTTCCAATGTTGTTTACAGCCTTACTTGGAGCTGTGACCAGTATTTTCATAATAAAGGAAATGTCAGAGTCCACAGGGACTCAAATTCATTTCAGAATTTTCATACAGCAAAGCTGTAATCCCAGTAAACCATCCCCCTGTAGCCCTTGGAGATGACATTAAGTGAAGATGCCAACAGAACTGTGAGTGATGCACACAGGTACCTCTGTGGTGACATGTTCTGTGTCTCTTTTCAGGATGATATGCACATGGTGATCAGGAAATGGCTCTCCAGCACAGTTCCCAACCATAAACAAATGGGGATTATTGGTGCAGTTTCCATGATAGGCAGCGTGGCATTAAAGAGGTGAGAGAAAATGTAACAAAGATGAATTTAATATGGCTTTCAGTTCAGGCCTGGAGTGGAATAAAGACAGGAAGGCATTGCCTTTGACTTCAAGCACATCTTGGGCAAATCCAGGAACTTAAAACTCTCTTCTGCATACTGTGGTGTTTGGTATTTCAGCCTGTGCAGTGCTGCTCACCTGCTGCTGGTCTCAAAGGCATCCCAAATTCCTTGTTAATGCCTATTTGTGGATGCTTTGAGCAGCACCAGCAGGACCTATTGCTTGGAAAAAAATTGAACACTGGTGGACTGACTACAGATCAGCTTCTGACTCTAGGCTGAATAACCTGAGGTGCTCTGTGTTTGAATCCAGGGAAATCTAAAAGAGAAGTTCCAAACAGCACCAGGTCTTTTCCTAACGTGTTCCAAAGAAATCTTTTTCATGCGTAATTCTCCAGTTTCTGGAGAGAGAACCTCGTGTGTGTGATGGGTTTTGCCATCTCCTGAGTCTTGTGCCACAACAGCAAGGTTATCAATTGCTTCCAGGAATGAAGGAGATGGTGCTTCACTGGAGAGACCAGAGCTGAACAGCGAGCGTGATGGGCAGGTGAGTGCCAAGAACGGGGCAGTGTGGGAGACAGGGAGGATATGGTCAGCAAGGAGGGGGGACTGGAAATGCAGTCTGACCTGAAGTACTGTGTGGGTCTGGGAGTTAACTTTCCTGAGCCTGGGATTCTTGTACATCGACTGCAGAGCCAAGAGTCTATTAAAAATGGTTTTGGAGAAACAAAGGCACCCACTGGGGTTGCCTCTGCTAGACCAGAACAAGCAGCACTGCAGCCATTTAGTGAAAGTCTTCTCTCCAGCTGTTATTTCAAATACAAAGAAAGAAGCAGGACAATCTGCTTCAGTGAGCCAAAGGTGACCATGGCCATCCTCTCAGCTTTGGTAGCTGTGCCTTTCAAGCCATCCAGAGAAATTATTTCTGCTGTACAGGATTGGCATAGCAGCCTTTTTCCTTGGTTTCCATTGAAGAACCTTCTTCTCTGCTGGCACTCTATTTAAGGGTGATCCTGGGCAGACTCTTTTGTGTTATTTCATGGCAGAGAACTCTTAAAGGCCCACGTTCCTTCTTAAAGCTGTGTCTGTTCAAGAACATCCACCATGGGTTGTTACTCTAGAGATGAAGCTTTGAATATGCCTCACAATAAATTAATGTAAAAAGCACTGAAGGTAAAAGCTTGAGTTGGATCATTTACCTTACCCATTTCTGTACTGTTTTCTCTCCTTTCAGCTGTCTACCCTGCTGGACCTTGTGGGCTTCTGCTGTGAGCAAACACCAGAGGTCTTGGCTCTGTACTACGATGAATTTGCCAGTTTGATTGAGAAGCAGAAAGGCAATTTGGACTTGCAGCTCCTGGTACGTTGCAGAGCAGTTTGAACTTAATCACTTACATGAATTCTTCAGAAAAATGATGTTTTTCAAACGTTGGCAGGATAGAGTCAATTTGGGGATTTCAGTCCACTCTGGAAATGTGCTTTGTTCTGGGAGAGATTGGTCAGATACAAAATCCTCATCCAGCTCTCTTGGCATTTTTTGATTATGGCAGATTCCTCATTGTGCTTTAACAGCTTCTTTTATGTGAAATTTTACATGACAGTGGGGAAGCCTTTTAAAGGAAATTAAATGACATTTCAGAGCATGCTGTTCCTATTCATAGGCAAAAATAGAATCTGAAAGAACTTTAAACTTAGTATTGAAACTGTTTTCTGGGTCAGACTATTAAGACTATCTGATCCCTAAGATCTTGGAAGAGCCACAGTCATTTATGGTAATAAAGAAATAAATGGTATTTATGGTGATAGGAAAAGGTTTGTGAAGGCCACTGGACAGCTCTTTCTTCCTGCTGGGAACTCCTTTTACATGTGGGCTACTTTACTTTTGCAGCCAGCTGCTCTGCCTCTCTCCATCACTCTGGAACTTGTAGTCAAGCCCACATCCAAAGAGCGGGGAAGAAATTGGCTGTGCACACTTAGCAATGTCTCCTGGCTCTATCTTTAAAGGCAGCCCTTGGCTCTCCTTGCAGGCCACAGGGCTTCATGACTGTGACTGTTCCAGAATACTTTTGCTTGGCCTTATCTTCTGTATCTTCCACTGCTGCTGTTGGAGCTTTCTTCATTGACCCCCTTTGCTGAGTGAGTTTTTTTTCCTTTTTTTGTAGGATGAATTTGGGAAGAGTTTGGTGGAGGACTTTCCCAGTGACTTTGTAGTGGATCTCAGCCCCACAGTGCATGGGTATGCTAACCACAGCTAAAGCATTGGTAGTGTTTCTGTCACTGAGAACTGAGGTTGCCAACAAGACCTTGTCTGTCTTTCCTTGCAGTTCATTCTTGTTCCCAGTGAAGTCCTTGTACAATCTGGATGAAGATCAAAGTCAGGAAGCAATTGCCATTAACCTCTTGCCATTGGTGTCACAGAGTGAGCTTGGCAGGGTCACTGCTGGAGCGAGTCACCAAAGTAAAAGGTACTTTGACACTTCTCTGTGGGATGACTGCAAAGGTAAAGGAAATATTTTCATTTGTGGACTTCAGGTGCCTGATAAAGAGCTGGACAGAGAATTTACCAGTTTCCAGTGTTCTTCTCCTTTTTTTGATGTTAAACATACTCAGATAGGTTTAAAGGCATCATCTGGTTGGGGGCTGGCAGTCTGTTCTGACCTAGGCTGTTTAGGTGATCTTGGGTGAATCATGCTGGTAGACAGTGCTAAACCCACAAACATGCAGCCAAAAATGAAATTTGACTGAAAAATAAGGGCATTGTCTTTGGCAAATGGAACAGGAAGCATGTAAGGTATAGGAAAGTCTAAGTAAACAGTATGGCATCAAAGTTAAAAGAATCGTAAGAGTCATAGAATTGTTAAGGTTATAAAAGGCTCTCTTTTTTTATTTGCACCTTCACATTGTTTGTAGTTTATTGTCATAAGATTTTGTTGAGATTTTAGTTGTGCTTTAAAAAAGACATGATCATTTTAAAATGAGAGAAAATACAGCTACTTTGCATGCGTCTATGGAAAAATGTTAATTTTCCTCACTCAGAATTGGAGCAGTGGCACACTGCAAAACACTGAAGGAGGTTTCTCCACTGCTTATAGCTGTGTTGTGCACAATTTCTTACAGTTCCTTCTGAATTACCCAACTTTGGTTTCCACCAGAAATAAATCTGACCCCATTTTTTGTTCATTACAGTCATTTTTCTTCCCTTATATGCTTTTCCAGAAAACTCGTAATTATTAGTTTGTGGGAGGTTTTTTTTCCTAACCCACATGGTGCATTCCTGCTCTGTGTTGCTGGGACTTGCAAGAAGCAAAATAGAAGGCATAGGCAAGGTGGCCTGGGAAGGACACAGGACATAATGGAAAAGTGATGGGCATTCTGGAGATGTATAAACCATAAGACCCACTCCATTTCTTTTTCCCCCCAGGGCAGTGTCACCCCTGTGTCTGTCACCCTGTTTCCGGTTGCTGAGGCTCTACACTGCAGAGCAAAACAGTGGAAGTCTGGAGGAGATTGATGCCTTACTAGGTATGGGAAATGGACTTTCTATAGATCCTGGCTGCTTGCCTTGTTCCTGTGCCAGATCTGCACAGATTTCCTCCAGGTGCAGGAAGAATTGTGCATTTTGTGAAGGAGGCCGAGATGCTCTGTGCCCACAAAGTGGAAGGGAGGCAGGGGAGACACTTGCTCTGTCTGAGGATGGAGTGGCTGATGGGCTTTACTCCAAATAGTCACTGGAACTGATACAGGCTTTGGTAAGAGCCTTGGTCTATGCAAAGGCCAAAGTATGGGTAGCACACAGTCCAACCTATACTTTTCTTGCTCTGTGCCAGGTTGTCCCCTGTACCTGACTGACCTGGAGGTTGAAGGGAAGCTGGACTCTCTGTCCAAGCAAGAACGTGAATTTCTGTGCTCACTCCTGTTCTATGCTCTCAACTGGTTTCGTGAAGTGAGTAGAGAGCCTTGTCTGCAGGTTCTGGAGTGGAGGGATGAGGGAAGTCTGGGAGAGTAGAGATTGGTCAGCCAGGAGAGGGGAAGCCAGAGGGGAGGGAATATTGTGGTCTTCTAAGGTGGTCTTTGTTACCTAACAGAAAGGTTGTGCTCTACTTCCAGAGAGGCTGTAGAGCTTCCTTTCTTGGGGATGCTCTGTACCCTGTTCTATACCTCTGTGAGCTGACAGAAGGGTAAAATGCAGTGCCTTCAAGCAGATTTGGACCATGTATTTGCTACATCAGTGGTCAGTGGGATTGTTCCCTGCTGGGGTTATTTTGATAACATGAGAAGGGCAGATTTGGTGCAATTCCACATTCCAAGTCCTCCTGATCTTCTCCCAGGACTGCCTCTTTCCTGGCAGACTTGGGAAGCGCCAAGGAGTCTTCAGAGCCACAGGTATCACAGAACCTGATGTTGTCTGCTAATTCCTCTTTTTCAATTAATATTTTATCTATTGGTGTTGTCCTATTTCTTTTTATAGGTTACTCCTATTATATCCATGTTCTCATGGGCTTCTGAAGAGCTTTGTTCATGCATTCTGAACCTGGTCACACAGGCCACTCGTGCTGTGTTGTGTGTTCATTCAGGACTTTCAGAATGTTATTCAGAAAAGAAAAAGCAGCAAAGGGGGTACAAATCTCCCTAATTCAGTGAGCTTGGTTTGTATCTCTAGGTTGTAAATGCCTTCTGCCAGCAACAGGATGCTGAGATGAAGGGGAAAGTTCTAACTCGATTACAGAACATCACAGAGCTGCAGAATCTGCTGGGAAAATGCTTGGCAGGTGAGTATGAAACATTTGTACATTTTGGGCCTGTACCAGCTGTGAAGTGAAAGGAATTGTTTTAGACAGCAATGGAGGAAGCATGTGGTAACGCACACTGCAGTTTTACAGTGGCCTAAAAGTTCATGCATGGACAGCTATAATTTTCAGTTTGTCCAAATCCAAACTGCTCTTCTTAATCACTTCCTCAGTGAGGAGCACACAGATTACACACTCTAGAGTCACAAGAACACGAACTTTTGCAGATCCCCCAAGTATTGACACACCTTGTCCGTCTCCCAAGAGCCTGCCCAGATCCCAGGCACTCTAATCTGCTCCACTGCTCCCCTACTCACTGCTCTTCCAGCTCCCTGCTTGTTAGCAGACACACAAACTCTTACACTTACCTCACAGGCACAGACTCCACACTTTCACCAGGACAGTGAAATATATGGTACTTCCTCTAGATATGGATCTGGCCTGTATGTTGTCATTCAGGAGCTGAATTAACCCAATTTCTACATTTTGGCTCTTTCAGCAACCCCTGGATATGTCCCACCACCAGCTACCTTTGACTCTGAAGCCCCAGAGGCCGTACCATCCATTAATGCTGCTGGTCCAGCCAGAAAAAGGAGTGGTAAAGAAAATTTAAAATGTTTAAGCAAACAGATGTGATGGGGGTTGACTGGCAGATTGCACTGCAGCCATTGCACGTGTGTGTGCCTAAAGCACTAAATTCTTGGCAACGTCTATCTAGCTTGAAATTTTACCTCATCAACTCCTGTTGCAGCTGAAGTGGAGATGAGAAAATATCCTACACCAAACAGGTGTTGGATGGTCTGTCTCCTTGGGTAAAGCTGATGCATAGCATTTAACAGTGAAAATCCAGGGCTTTCATTGATTGCTTTCACCTGCCAAAGTACTTTCTGCAGCATTAAGTTCTGTCTTTGATGGGTTTGTGGCATCATCTGGTACTGAATCTGTGGCTTGAGCTGCCTTGCAAACCCCTGAGCTTTAGGTTGTACCTAAGCAATGTCTTGGGAACCTTGTCATGGCTCTGCTGCACAAAGAAATCTTTCATTCATCCTTTCCCATTGCTAGCTCCCACAGAGAAGACATAGAACTTGCCTTTCAGTTTTCAAGCTGAAGCAGATTTACTTTGTTCTTCCTGTCTCTAGTTCTGTTTCTAGATTAGATTTATTTCTAGTTTAGATTAGCATTTCCTGGGAACATGTCTGCCTTAAGCCAAAGTGCACAAAAATTCACATTCCATTCAATGAGAACAACGGGAGGAGGCCACAGATCAGAATGCCTTTCCCTCCTGTGCCAAACCTATTGTACAGGGTCTGGGCCTGCCATATAGGAGCGTGTTTGAGGCAGAAGGAAAGTTTTGATTGTGTTCTGCAGACAAGAGAAGGATCCATCACTTTAGATACTGTACTTTGAAGGAGCACTTCATCTATGGACCTGAGCTCCGTGCTTCCTTAGTGCTGGTTAAAATACAGCCTGTGCTGGCTGCAAGTGCTGTCCAGTGCTGAGCACAGTGTAGCCTTTGATTCTGAAGTTGCTTTTCTGTTTAAGGCAGGAAAAAGAAAGCTGATGGCAGCAAAGCTGGCTCTGCAGATCGTTCTCAAGCAGATGACAGTTCTGATGGAAACCAGCCTGATACTGAGCTCTCTGAGCTGGACAAGGTAGGTGTATAGCCCTGGGGACTTGCAAGGAAGACAGAACAGGGAAGATGCCATAGAAGCATAAACAAAAGCTTTGGGAGAGGGGTTGTTCATTCCAAAGTTAATCACAGTCGGTGGTTCAATTCTGCTTTCTGGCACCTGCCTCCCATCAGAATTTTGAAAATTGCCCCTGCAGAGGCCACTCTCCTGCCATTTCCTTTCCAGACTGCTGCTGATAGAGAGGCAGGAAATCCTCTGGCACAGCTGCAGAGCTATCGCCCGTACTTCCGAGAGCTGGACCTCGAGGTGTTCACTGTGCTGCACTGTGGGCTGCTCACAAAGTCTGTCCTGGACACAGAGATGCACACCGAGGTGAGTGGAACAGCCTAGAGCCCACACTGAGGAGGCTTTTTGTAATGGCCTCTCTCAGAGGCCTTGGCCCTCTCTGTTCCACTGAAGTGCACAACAGGTTGGTGTTAAGATGTGTTGGTCCAGGGCAGTGAGCTGGGGACCAGGAGAGCATTTGGCCCCAAGTGCTTTCAAGGCACTGAGAAAAAAAGGACTTTCTTGAGAAGAGCAGACACATCATGTAGCAATGTTAAAAACAATCTAATGTAAATACTGCATAAAAGGAGAAAGATACTGTATAACATGTTCTGATCTAATGGGAAGAAAGGGGCTTTAATATTGTGCACAGGTAAGCTATAGGGTGATAAATACACAAAGTATTGCCTATCAAAAAGAACCTATGACATAAAGTAAAGCCTGTATTGCAAAAACTCAAGTGTCTCAAGGCATTAGGAGATCATAAACAGCACAAATGTGGGACTGGAGTCATGGAGGTGCTCTCAGTGAGCAGGGTCCTGTGTATCATCTGAGAGCTTGTATAAAACTGCATTGCTATGGCTGTGGAAAGTGGAAGTGCTTAATTTTGTTACCCTCTTTGTAGGCAAGCTGAGTCCATCTGGAGTCTTTTTGTCAGGCTACAGTAAATGCATAAAATGCGAAAAGGCCATACCAGGCTGGAGCACAGCCTGGTCTGCCCTTGCAGGACAGCTGTCTCTGTGCATGCAGGTCACAGGCCAACTGACAAGTCTCTTGGGCTATGTGGCATTATTTCAAATTACTTCTTGACTGTTACTCGGTGAATTTTGTGACTCTCTGGGCTTAAACCTCTTTTTATCCTTAGGAGCTTATTTTCAATGTCAGTGTATATAAATCTGTTCTTTCTCAGTTGTTAAGTTGTACTGACATTGCCTCAGCTGTTCAGAGCATCAGGATGGCTTCGTGCTTTGAGTAACCAGAACCAATGCCCCATACCTGCCATGGGGGAGCCATAAAACCAGTCATCTACCAAATAAGTCCCTCCTGAGGTTAACTAATCTAGGAGACACAACTGGAAACAGAGAGGATAATCTTGAGCTTCAAGGCACTACAGTTACATCTGGGTCCTGGGATTGACTGTTTTTTTAATTGCAGGCTTGTGAAGTTGTGCAGCTGGGGCCTGCTGAGCTTTGCTTCCTTCTGGATGACCTGTGCTGGAAGCTGGAACATGTGCTGCCCTCGGGCTCCACAAGGAGGGTGCCCTTTCCAAAGGCAAGAACAGCAGCAGGCAATGGATCCAGGCCTGGGCTGAGGCAGAGCACATCAGGGGCCTCCAGGAGAATTTCTCCTGAGAAATGTTTATTAGAATTATTTTCATTTGGTAGTTAAATGGAAGTGTGACACCCAGCTGTGTGCCAGAGCAGCACTCGCTCTTTCAAAAGAGACTCGTGTACACTGCTCTTGCTGAAGTGTTTGCAGCATCTGGTTCTCTGCATGTCTCAGGAAAGGGTTTTTAACTGAGGGAGTCTTGTAGCTCAAGTGACCTTTTTCCTAGCCCTCCCTGGGGAGACTGGCTGTGCTGTTCAAGAAGCAACCCAGGTTAGCCAGGCCAGATGGCTGCAGCAGCCAGCAGAAGCTGCTGCATCCATGTTTGTGCTTTTTCTGCATTAGAAACCCCCCTGAGTGCAGGGACTCCTTGCTGATGCCTTCAGGAGAAAAGTAAATGCATGTCTAACTAATGCATGTTTAACTGCGTTCAACTGAGAAATGCACTGCAACCTGATGGGCTCTATCATGTTCATTGTTCTTGTTTTTCTACCTCTTAATTCCCATGTGCAGAGACTGCCTTCACTTAGTGTTTGAGTAAAGTGTTGGATTCTCTGTTCTTAAGGGTGTTTTCCCAACCTAAATGATTCTCTAAGAGAGCTGTGCGTCACATCAGTTTTATCATTTTAGTCAAATGTTATCCACTTGTCTGAGTTGGTGGTGCTTGTTCAGCAGAAGCCAACTTTCCTACCCTGGGACCCTCCCTGACCCTGTATGACATCAGGAATTGCACTGCTTGGCAGCAGTCTAAGATACAGCAATTGAGGTTATTTTCAAGAAAGGCTGATGAAACAACTTTAATCTTTTGGGTTTGCTGCAGGAAAGAGGCAACAAGGATATTGGCTTTTCCCATCTGTGTCAGAGATCCCCCAAGGAAGTTGCTATGTGTGTGGTTAATCTACTAAAGCCATTGTGTAAGCACATGGAGAACATGCACAACTATTTCCAGGTCAGTGGGCAGCAATTTTGACCAAAAAAACCCCTCAAGTTTTGTCTCCTGTAAAGATACTTTACATTTTGTTTGGGGAAAGAAGAGTCACTTTGTTTCCTTCAGGTTTTTTAAACATGGAATTTATGGAAATGGCTTCTTGTGCCATTATCTTTGTTTGGAATAGCATTTAATGAATTATTTGTTCTGTATTAAAGGCAGCTGTACAAAATCAGAGTGCAGAAGATGAACCAGGAGTGAACATCCAGGAGCGCCAGCTGATGTCCTCTTGCTACCAGCTGCTGTTACTGACTTTTCGCTCCTTATTTGCTTGGTAAGTTTAAAAGAAAAGTCTGTAGTTGTACCCATTTATTGCTTCCTCTTCTTGTTTCTTTCCTTTAAAGTGTTTGCACCCTGTGAAAGGCCTGCCAGTTATGCAAAACAACCCACTGCAGTGGGTGGAGACTTCTAAGCACTTCTTAGTTAAGCCAGGTTTCATTGCCTGATTCTGAGCTGCACTAAAGCTGTAGGTGATGAAGCACTGAACTGGGCAGAATTCAATCCATGGGCTTTTGGGTCAAGATCAGCATAAGAGGCACACCAAGCTGTGCAACTTCCATTCTGCCTAGGGATCTTGGAATTTCTTACCCATCCTTTCCCATTTCCTTCCCCTCATCCTTTGCTAAATTGTCACTGCCTGAATCTTGAGTGATAGAAGAATTTCTTTTGCAAATGGGAAAGGATGGATGTGCACTGGCAAAAAGCCAATGCTGTTGATGCATTCAAGCTGGATTCATAAATGTCCAACTCAGAAATGCTTGTGCAGCTTGCAGACTTCTGCATCTGCTAATATAATCCAGGATAGTATAATAAAAGTTTCTTTCTAAACCCCAATTTAGATTTGCATGTGGAAAGCATTTTACCTTTGCTGTACTTCATAAACAGTAGTAACTGCATAAAAAGTCAAGTCTGAGGTCTGCCTCTCCTGTTGGCCACTACTGGAGCCTCAAGGCCCCAGATCCACTCCTGACTATTCCCAGATTTGTCATTTTCTCTTTAGCCAGACTGAATGTCGGTTGTTCATGAGCCCATCTCTCTTGTAAATCAGAGAACCTGGTCCACTTTGTAACAGACAGCTCAAGCTCAGTGTTGCTGTCCAGTGTAAAATAATTCTGTTTTGCTGTAGGTCAGACAGCCATATATTGGGGTGAGCTGTCCAGCCACTACATTCAACAACCAAATTACAGCTCCTTTTACATGTGTTTAGTCAAGGCCTCTTATATTACCAGTTGTTAATTAACTTGGGTGGTACAGGTGCACTTGAGCATTACCATTATCAAATCCACCTGTTCAGTCTGTAGAATTGGAATGTGGATGTATTTGAGCATTTCTAGCATACATACCCTCACAGACACTGGGAGTTCAAAGAAATAATGAAGATCTTTAGAGTTTTCCTCCCTGTTGTTCAGGAGGTGACCACCACCCACAATCACTGCATTTGCACAGCAACTGTCATTATACATCCTCTTATTTTTAGGTCTCCACAGCATTGGCTTAGTATATATGGACCTCCAATTATGAGGAATGGTCTCTCCTCACCAAGCTAGATCTGTAGTCTAACTGAAAAGTTAATATTGTTTGTGCTCAAGGCTTTCCATTCTCATTGAGTTTTCAATTTTTTGTGTCCCTTTATAACTTTCATACTGCAGGACTCTTCTTGGGTATCCAGCTTCTCTATTTTTCATCTTGCCAAATATGCTTAGATATGCATTTGCATCTGATAGCTCTTCTAATCTGATGATGAACTGGATTTTTTTCCCCCCTCAGGAATGGTTTTTCTCAGCATGAAAATACTGACTTGCTGAGGACAGCTCTCCAGGTTCTTGCAGACAGGCTAAAGCCAGGAGAGACAGAGTTTCTTCTTCTTGAGGAACTGATAAGGTAGAATCTATTTCACATGGTTTGAAATGAACAGATTTCAGGGATTTTCTCCTGTTTTGTGTGGGCATTATGGGTAAATGTGTGTTTGGGAGCTCTCATAGAGACTACACTCACTTCAAAGAGAGCTTTGTACTTAATGGCAGTGTAGTCAAACCTCATGAAAAGGAGTAAAACATAGAAAATGTAAAATATGCATGAATCTGTGGATCTCTTTTGTTTATATGCTATTTAAGACAAGGAGATTAGTAGGATTCACAGAAGGAATGACTGTGTTCTGGAGAGTTGAAATGCTTACAGGTACACTAGGCAAAAGCAGTATATAAAGCTGTTGCTAGACTGAGTGGCTGGGGCTTGAGAGAAGTTTCTCAGTGACTGAATTCCTATGTATTAGTGGCTGATAATGCTTTCTTCTGAAGGGCACTGCCAGAGACAAAACACTGGGATAGGGAGACTTGGATCTGAGATGGTCTAATGCTTCCTTTTAATTTATGTGTGTCTGAGACATTACCCTGTCTACACTGTTTTTACCTTTTCCCTTTCCTGTCACCCCCAGTGAGAGTTTTCAGTACCTCCTGAATTTCCAGCAGAATGTTCCCAGCTTCCACTGTGCCTACATCCTCACTCAGCTTCTGATTGCCATTGCTGAGAAACCAGTGTCTGGCTGGAAGAAGGAGAAAATGGGTAATGTGTGAAGAGCCACTCATCTCAGATTAGTTTTTGTGTGGTCTTTGGCATTTTAAGGGAGAGATTTCCCTTTTGCATCCTGGTAATCTCACTGGGTGAACAGTCCTAGCCATTAATGAAGGGAACAGCAGTAAATATATTGGAACTTCTTTGGTATTTGTTCTGCTATGCCTCAGTCACATGCAGACAAGCAGACTCCAGCTCTCGCAGCTGGTGTTTTTAAAAATCAGAGCTTCACAACTTTTAGGAGTTCTAAGCACAAGCCTGCTGTTCAGTGTTGGTACCAGTTGAATAACTAGTTATGGAGGTGATTGATCACAGACTTAATCTGATGTAACTTCCTACTGTAAGTACAGATGTCTGTGACAGCTCATTTCCAAAATTTATGGAAATGAGCTGCAAATACAGCTGTTACTCCAGGGCAGAAAAAGGAAAACCTGTAAGTTCTTAGCCCCATGCAACAAATGTTTTCAGTTAAGAAAGTTCCTCTCATGGATTGGGACCCATTATGTAAGGTAAACAGCAGATAAGGGACAGACATGGTTGTAGGGAATACACAAGAAAACTACTTGGTCTCCAGCACACACTGAAATTAAGACTCCAGACAGTTTCCTCTCTCAGCCATTCCTTGTCATACTAAGACACCTCTAGAATTTGTCCTTCTCTAATCCCCATAGCCACACAGAATTTTAAGTTCCCTCCTTAAAGACTATTTTACTATTTTAAACAGTCCCATTTTGGGAGAGTTACTGACTGAGTGTGGTAGGAAATAAGCTGTTTTAACTAATCATTTCCTGGTTTTAAACATTTCTGCAAGAGACAAGGAGGTTTGTTAGCAGTTTTGATTTCAGAAATCTGTAAACTTTAAACTTGTCTGTTCACATTTATTATTATAGTGCTGTGGCCAAAGGGCCAAGTCACTTGTTACTGGAATTCCATTTCTAGAAATGGATACCCTAAGGGTTGCATATGGCCTAATTAAAAGCAAACAGATGGCACACTGTAGGAACTGCCAAACAAATAAGGTTTAATTTAAGATTGTCAGAAATGGCCAGAGGTGGATCATGGTTCTGATGTGAACAGGTATTCCAGACCAGGAACATGCTGGATATGCAGATATTTTGTTATCATGGTGTATATATATGTATCCTTTTGGCCTTGCAGCTTTTTAGGGAAAATACATTCTGACTTAGAAAGTTCAGGCACATGAGGAGTAGTGATATTGTGATCTTTCAAAAAATCATTTAAACACACTGCTTTTATATGGAAGAAGGAAATTTTTTTGGATTCTTCTTTCACTAAGTTATCCCCTATGTTCCACAGCTTCTCTAGCAAAGCAGTTCCTGTGCCAGTCCTGGGTGAAACCCGGTGGAGACCGAGAGAAGGGCAGCCAGTTCAACAGTGCCCTGCACACCCTGCTCTGGTAAGGCTCAAGCCATTCCCTCAGGCATGCCAAGACACTCTTTTTTTAAATGATTACTGTTGTTGCAGAGGAATGGCCCCTCTGAATCACAACCCTCATGCTTGCACAGCTTGGCCTAAAGCCCTGTTTCTACACTGTTTCTAAAGCACAGTTTCTTTCTCGGTTCGTAGTGTGAGGTCCAGCTGAGTACCTTTCCTCATCAGGTCCTCTGTCACTTGTGCCAGGAAATTCCCATCAATGCCCTCCAGGAGACTCCTGGATTGCTTATGCCCTGCTGGGCTGTCCTTCCAGCAGGTGTCACAGTGGTTAGTCTGCCATGAGGATCAGGGCCTGCAACATGGGGGTACTCCTGGCTGTCTGTAGAAGGCTTTGTTGGCTTGTTCCTGATCCTGGTGGCCTACAGCAGACAGCTCTTTCAATGTCATCCATACTTCTTGGATGTTCTCTCTCATAAATGGTAATTCCATTTCATCCTCTTCCCAGCGTGTCCTTCCTAAATATAAGAATGAGGAAATATTGAGTCCAGGTATGTTTCAGATCATGGTAGCTTTTAATAACATCACAGTGAGAGTTCCAAGTAGTGCTCTGGGTTTCCTACATGTGATTGCCTTTGGCAGGGAAGAGCTTGACAGTTTTAGGCCACATGTTCCAGGTAGGGTGGTGTTCATTGTTCATTGTTGTGTCATTCTGCATAATATCTACTGATCAAGTATGCTGGTTTTGGATTTAGTGTCTACCTGGAGCACACAGATAACATCCTGAAAGCCATAGAGGAAATCTCTAGTGTTGGTGTTCCTGAACTGATGAACTCTGCCAAAGATGGATGTTCTTCTACTTATCCTACCCTAAGCAGGTAATTGTAGCAACAGAAACCTTGAATTCTATGATATGCATAATGGCAATTTCTGCTTTTAAATGTTTAGTTCTCTTATTTTGTGGCCTGTTGTGGTTTCATGTTGGTACTGTGGTGGCTACTCTGGACACTTGTTAACGTTGTTTTGGCACTGTGCAACAGGGTAGCACGTGGTAGCTTTATGCAAAAGTGGAATGTCCCGTGCTTAACATGATGTTGAGTTTATTGCTGTGAGCCATTTTAACTGGAGAATGAACTGCTGTCTGTCATCAGGTGTGTTGTCTCTGTGCTACTGTGGTGGTATAAAGCACTCCAAAAGTCACCCTCAGAGGCTGGGGGTGGCTATAGGCAATCCTGGGCTGGTATGCAGTGTGCAGAAACACACTCAGGGTGCTGCTGCCCCTGGCACAGGAATTTGGAAGCAGGGATGAAGAATGTTCCTGCACTCTGAGACTTCCAAAATCATCTTATGCTGAGAACTGCAAGCCTTTTACTGTGCATCCCCAGAGCTACAGGGAAGTGGTGATGTCTAGGTGCGGTTCATACTGGGGAAGTGGTAGTGACTTCCCAGGATTCTCCATCTGTTTGGGCAATTGGGCTGGGCTAGACATGGTTATGAGTCTTAGTCCTGTGATTGCCTACTGAGAAGGATGCCCAGCTGGGCAACCTTTGAGTTTTCTGTATCATTTTGGTGACAAGCAGCCTATCTAGATGCTTAGAGCTGACTTTTAGTTTTTTCATTTTCTCCATAGGCAGACATTCCCAGTTTTCTTCAGAGTAATGATGGCTCAGCTGGAGAGTTCAGTGAAAAGCATCCCAGCTGGGAAACCATCAGACTCAAGTGAGGTAGGAAAATAAATGCACTGGACTCTTTGAGGGGAACAAAACTCAAGTTAAACTGGACAGTACAATAAAGATGTATAGCTTGGAAAGGAATTTACTTCTGAACTTTGTCTAGGAAATGCACTCAGACACCTTCATTCATCAACGTATATCAACTTTGATATACAGGCGGACATATAAGTAGCATCTTTTTTTCCTGATTTGCACCATGTCAAAAATGTAGGAAATCCAGCAGAAGCTGTAACCAGAAAATAGGCATTAATCAGCAAAATACTAAACTGTGCAGTTGTTCTGCACACCAGTGCAGGAGCACAACATTATTTTGCAACCAAGAGCTGCTCTGAGAGCAAGGAAGTGAGTTAACTCCTAGCACTTAAAGCCACTGATCAGGCTGGAATTGCCATGGAGTGTTTTTGCTGTGGTAAATATTCTTGTGGTGAAGCTTTGTTCCTCTGTCTTCAGCAACAACAGTGCTTTGGGTACAGCAAATGCTGAAAGCACATCCAGCAAGGTGAGAGGAAATGCACCACCTTGGGTTATTGTTCCCTTGCATCCCGTAGGTGCAACTGGAGAAGCTGCTGCGCTGGAACATTGCTGTGCGGAATTTCCACATCCTCATTAACTTGGTCAAGGTGAGCTTCTGCTTGTTGTTCTGCCCTTACCTTCAAATTCCCAGCAAGGCCTGGTGTTTCCAGGCTCATAAGCACCGGGGAAAAATGTGAAGTGTGACTGACCAGTGGAACAACCTGAGGGTGGTAATGAAAGCCACTAATAATCTGTGCCCAGTCCCACTGGATGAAATATTTCCCTCTGTCAGTTTTGGAGCTGGTTCATTCAGTGTCTCTGAGTGTGATACTGCTTGGGGCAGAAGTTGATAGCACAGCTGCACTTTTCTTGTGTAGGTTGATCATTGTTTATTTTTACGTATCTGAAGGGATAATTGGCAAGCCCAGGTTTTTCAAGTCCCGGTTTTTCTATACAGCAGCATTCACTAGAGCCCTACCTGTGCTCCAGATGCTTTTTGAGAGCATAAAGGGACCGCTTAGTTCAGTTTTTTCCATAGTTCAGTTTAGTCCGTAGCAGCACCAGGGTACCTTCACATTGTTTTGCCCATCTCAGTTTTGCTTTGTCCATCATGTGGTTATTTGCCCATCAGCTGGGCTTGGGTCTCTTGGGTCCCAAATTGTTAAGAATTTTAGACTTACTGAGATAATTCTGTGCCATCTGCAAAAGGTGCACCTTAGACCCCCAAACAGCCATCCTGCCAAGGGCTTCCACCTGAGAGCCACTACAGTTCATGTGCTTATGTGGTGTTCCTGCTGAAAGCTGAGAATGGATGTTGCCTTAGAGCAGGGTTCGCACATGCACAGGGGTGTGCCATGAAGGGCCATTTTCAATTGGGTCCTGTGCTTACATGGTTTTCTTTAGACTTGTGGACTGATCTGACTCTTGTTTTCCTCTTGTCCATGTAGGTATTTGACAGCAGGCCTGTACTCAGCATCTGCCTGAAGGTAAGCAAGAGTTCAAAATAACTGAAGAGAGCAGTTTAGGTACCAGCTTTCTTGAATCATTGCCTCCAGTGCATTAGAGTGGGTACTGGATTCTCTGGAAGAAGCAGATACTGTGTTCCTTATACCTTGCTATACATATATATGTATAGTGATTCTAACAGTTTGCATGTAGTTCAGCTTTATTCCCAGATGCCTGGTGGATAAAACCAGGGATGTGTACAATAATGAGACCTTGTCCTTCTAGCCTCTCTTTGCAGTGACTGAAGTGGGACGCTTACTGAGCCTACATATTCCAGCACAGCCTTCACATGAATATAATCTAAGCAAGAACAGTCTCTGGGGTAGTTTGGAAGAATGTATCATTATCTCATCTGACTTTGTGATGGTTCTTTGAAAAGGAGTTTAAATTTGCTTCCTGATATATTTATCACTCTTTTATAGTACGGCCGCCTCTTTGTAGAAGCATTTCTGAAGCTTGCCATGCCTCTCCTGGACCACAGCTTTAAAAAGCACACGGTAATCCTGGGGACAGAACTAGCTGCAGCCAGCTGGGAATCATGGCTGATATTTCCTGCATACACATATCTTACCTCTATCCCATAACCTGTTGGAGTGAAAGCTCCTCTGGACCCAGAGGAAAGCCAAAAGATTTTTAACTTTTAGTAGAAATACATGCTAAGTGCTTTAAACATTGAAAAGCTGCAGCAAAGAAATCTTGAACGCAGTTTTTACTGCAGCAGTGTTACCTTTCACAGAATTTCTTTACTTTAGACAAAACCTAGATGGATGATACCGTTCACATTTTTTAGATAGAGTGTTCACATAAACAATAAGAGCTGATAGAAACTATATATGCAAATCTGTGTAATACCTATGTAATACTTGTGTAAGATTTACAACTATTAGAATTAGACCAAGATAAGTTAAGAAAAGAAAAACTAGAATTGTGTGTTAATTTCATTGGTCAATTAACAAATATAATCCACACTTCTGTAAGTTTAGAGAAGAAGAAGAAAAAAAAAAAGAAGCAGCTGTTTACTGCTTGCTGTTTGCCTCCTGCTGCTGATGTTACTGCTTGGCCTTATCTTGTAACCCCTTCGAACTCTGCCTTCAGAAAACTATGAAACTATGAAAATAAAGAACTTAGCAGAACAGTAGCTTCCTCTGCTCTTTTACCCTCGTCTGAAAAGGAAGGGTATCCCATCAAAAGCTCAACAATAACCCTTTGAAAGGATTTCTAGGACTAATGCTGTTTCAATATTCTTGTTTCCCTATGGAAAAGGCCTTTGAGAATGATTTGCTGGTCTACTTATTTATTGCAGGACGATGTGCAGAGTTTGCTGAAAACCTTGCAGCTGAGTACCAGACAACTTCATCACATGTGTGGCCATTCCAAGGTAAGATAAGTTCCACCTGCAGCACAAACTCCTGTCCTAAGGATGGTATTATTTCCCTTCCACTGCTTTTCCAGGGCATAGGCAGGTTCTACTTGCACGCTTCCAGCAGTGTCTGTGCAAGCACAAACTCTGAGAGAAGGTGAAATAGCCTTGTTTAATGGCCCAAAAGTTTAAGCATTTGTTCTGGAAGTGGCTGACTTGGATGTTAGATGAGGCTGGCATAATATTTTTTAGGCCAGAGGTTCTGGTCATGTTTGGTTGTTGGTATCTGTAAGGGGGTGTTTCCAAAGACACAAACTAAGACCTTAGAGACCTTGAACAAAGTACGGATGTCAGATTGATAATATAGGAGAGAAGCTTTGCCAGTCGGAAGAATCAGCAACAGGAGGTGAATAGGGAAAAGCCCTGCTCAAAGTCCTCTTGAGAGGGCTTTTATGTTGTTACGTTGGTAAGGGCAAAGGGAGAAGGAGGAGGGTGGTAACACACTGCCTGTCTCTGTAGGACACTTGGGGCAAGAAGGAACGAGAGGATTAGAACTTTGCTTACAGTGTGGAGAGACAGTGCTTGTTGCAAGAGAGAATCACATGGGAGAAGAAGAAAGAACTTCATGTGTGCTGCTTTGTTCCCAACTCCTAAAAGGTTCATGAACACTTGTCCAAGAAGGGAGCTTTACCAAAGTAGTTAAAGGCAGAAAGCCAGCATGGCTCTTGGCTCCCAAGCCAGATTTGCCACCAATTTAGGCCAGAGCTGGCATCAGGAGCATAGAAATTTAGCTGAAGATCAGAACATGCTGCTGCAGCTCTCAGCACAGGGTGAGAATTGGAAGCTGGCACAAACCCTGACAATGCTAAAAAGTCCTCGTGTTTGAAAGTGAAATCCTCATGCCTGCTTTAAAGTCACAATTCACCTTGTAAGCAGGATAACAGCATTGCAGCTTTCCATGTCATGTTTGTCTTTGCACTTGATCAGCATTTTCCAGTGCTGTGTCCCATGGTCCCTGTTAGCACAGAGCTGCAATTAGTGCACACCCATGTTCTGCCACTGCTCTGGTAGAGATCTCTGTGCCAAATCATTTTGCAAGAATGAGAAGGCAGAAACTGAATCTGGGGCAAGTAAATGTATGCAATGAATATTCCATACTTGTTCGAAGAGGAGCCGACACCAACATTTGTTAAACCAACCCTGACATCACTTTCATGCAAACCTCATGGATGCTCACTGACCTGTTGTGCAGTGTGACCTAAGATTTGTCACTCTCTCTCAATACATGTGGCTTTAAAGAGCATTACACAGCAGGCAATAGCAATCAGCTTCACCTGTCATTTCCTAAGTATTTGTCATTTCCCCTTTCACACCAAGCCTCTTTTCTATTTACATATCTAACCCTGGGGATGTGGACAGTTTCTGGAGACGGATTTTTGCCAATGCTGTGGCACTTTGTTGAGTCTCCAAACTGCCAGCACACACCTGGGCAGGTTCCAGGGCCCAGGCAGCACTGTGAGTGTTGATTGTGTCATTAGCAAGGGTTTTGCTCATTTGGTTCTGATTAGTGCTGATGCTTGCTCAGTCCTGCCTGTTACACAGGCTAGAGAACAGCTTGCTGTTGGTAATCAGTTACCCATTCCCTGTTGGCAAAACTCAAAGCAAAGCAGTGTCCCTCTGCCCAGGCATGTTGAACTCTTCCAAGAAATGCAGGTGACCTGAATTCAAAGTATAGCTAATGAGAGCAGCTTAATCCCAGAAGATTGCAAAGTAGTCTCATGAAAGAGGAAAATACTTATGTACAAAATAATTGTGCAGGTTTTCGCAGCTTGACAGGCTTTCTGGTTTAGCAGTGACTGTTCTGTACTGCAGATTGAAGCCTAGCAGGAGGAGATGCTCACCCAGAGCTAAATCTCTTACGATACCTGGCATAGCTGCCCTTCCTCTGGTGGTTTTTGCTTACAGCAACTCCATCTGTTCCTCCTGTCCTAGTTCTCCAAAAGGCAGTGCTTCTTTGGTCCAGAAAAGCTGGCTTTGTAGATTACCGTGCACACACATGCCATGTAAAGGAATTGCATGAGGCATTGAGCAAGAAAAGATTGTGTTGGAAGTGGTGTATTTAACACGTTTTCTCATTTTTTCTTTTCTGAGCTTAGGAATTCAGCAGAGGAATTACTAGCCTCTCTCTAGAGTTCATGACAAAAACAGAGGCTTCTTTTTTAATCTGGGTGAATACAGATGTTTGGATTGTTGCAAGGGATCATTTTAGACAAAATACTGATCTGAGCTTTATTTTTTAACAATAGCTATAATTTGGCCAAGAAGTGATATAATCTGGGCAAGCTTTGTCGGGGTCATGTCCATCCCACCTGATAACCAATGGCTTTTAAACAGCCAGAACACTTAGGCAAGAATCAATCCTCATCACATTTTATTATTGTTTCATAGATTCACCAAGACATTGGACTGACCAACCACGTGCCTTTGTTGAAGAAGTCCCTGGAACAATTTGTGTACCGAGTGAAGGCAATGCTGGCATTCAACCACTGCCAGGAGGCGTTCTGGGTCGGCATCCTCAAAAATCGGGATCTTCAGGTGAGAATCACTGCCCTGCCTGGGGCAATTAAAATCTGGGAGAGGACAATGCTCATTTTGTCCAGACAGCTCTAAATCTCCCCTTGTGTGTGTGTGTATAGCTAAAAGGCCAAATTCAGTGTGACCGTAGTACAGTCATGTCTAGTGCAGGAGAAAGAAGCATTTTATTTCAAGATTAAGAATCTGCATCTCTAGGCTCTTGCACTAAAGGGTCAAATTTGATTGTAATGAACAGGTATGGGGATTTTTTGGCTGTTCCTTGGCAAGAACTTCATGCATAAGAGGGAAGAGATAAAGGTCAGTTGAACACGTCCACACACTTTCACGTGTGGCTTTAAAAGAAGCCAGTTCTGGCTCTTCATCTTTCACTTTAGAAGCAGGACAGTTAAACAAAACCTGATTTTTTTTACTCTGAGTCTTTTTATTTAAGAAGACAACAAAATGCCCTTTTCTTCCATCCCACCCCTGGCACACTCTGGCCGCTTCGCATACACTCAGTCCACGTCTTTCGCGTTCATCTTAGGGAGAAGAAATTCTGACTCAGGCCTCTGAGGAGAGGGGCTCGGATGAGGACTCGGAGGACTCGGCGGAGAGCCCCGCTGAGGAGGTACCGCAGGGGCTGCCGGGCTGCGCCTCTCGAAGGCGGGGGAGGGAGGGAGTGCAGCTCCGGCGCTGACGGCGGCGCGTCCCGCAGGAGCCGAGCGGCAGCGACACGGACGGCGGCGAGGAGCGCGGCGGGGCCGGGCCGGGCCCCGCGG
>VXAD01008598.1:627945-755684 GCA_013399195.1 Dicrurus megarhynchus
CCTTTTCCCGTAGGTCACCAAGGGGGAGACGCTGACATAGGCCCGGGGCGGCCCCGGCCCCCGCCGCCGGAGCACCGCCGCCCCGCACCCCGCTCGGGGCCCGCCGCCACCGCCGCCGCCTCTGCTCGTGTTGCCAATAAACCGCTGTGCTCCTGCCCTGCCTGCTCTCTGCCTGCCTGCCTGGGGCCGGGCCACGGGATGCCCGGCTCCCTGCCACCGTCCTGGATGTCCAGAGCCTGCCCTTCCATCTGCCTGACCCACGGGGTTTGGGCACACATTCCTCCTCACGTGTGGGGGCCGTGCCACAGGGGCCACGGGCCAGGCTGTTGTCAGCTCCTGGAGGCACCTGACTGGCCTTTGGGGTGCTTTGTGCTCCTGCTGGGATCACAGCAGAAAATCTGGTGATCCCTGTGGTCTGGAGGGTGTCTCAGCCTTCACATGTGCACGTGTCGGGGCAGTGTGGGGACAGCAGGCTCACCTGGCGTGGTGCACATGCCACAGGAGAGGGCCCTTTGCCAGCACCCAGGAAGAGGTGCTTCTCCTCTCTGCGAGGCAAGTGGCAAGGAGAAGGAAGTCTCTCAGCCCTACCTACCACTCCTCTATTTATCTCAGTTTTTCAGTGGGCATCTAGATCTGCAGATTCACTGTTCTTATTTAGCGTTTATTGGGGAGTCCATGGAGTTGGTATCAGCAAAGGTTTTATTGCTTCCCAGCAGGCTTTAAATATCTTGGTATATTCTCCCAACTGTAATCTTAGCTTTTTCATGATGGCAGTGTCATGCCTGCAGTGTTTACTGAGCACCTGGGTTACTTAATGTTTGTTATATTTTTGAGGCTGTCTGACATCAGCTGGTTCCTTGTTGACATAGGTCCTCCTCTAGGCTCACGGTTTTGTTCTCCATAGGAATCTCTGTGTTTTCCACTGTTTGAATAAGTGCTCCTCCAGCCTTTCCCTCAGCTCTCATGGTGGTTACTGTCAGGTTGGGCTGCACACCAAGGAGGCTGGGCTGCTTTTGGAGCAGCAAACATTTTTCACATAGTGCTTTGTAGCAGCCCTGCAGTGGAGTGGAACAGCCGTGGGTCACTGCCTTAGGTATAGGGGCCATATCAAATTAAGACTGTTGTTGTATGAAGATTGATAGATGGAAGGAAAGCAGCTCTCTTGGCTCCAAGGTGGCTGCTCTGTAGCCCGAGTACATCAAAAATACTGCCATGGCCCATGCGCTGCTTACTGTGGGTGTGCTGCAGTGGAGTCCTGAGATCTCCATGGTTGGAGATAACTCAGTATTTATCTGGAGAAGGCCCTGAACTAAATGGGTGTTGAAGTTCGTCCTGCTTTGAATTGAACAAGGGTGAGGCAGAGACCACCAGAGGTTCTTGCCTAAATTATGCTAAGATTCTTCAATCCAAAGACTGAATGGGAGATAGGGTACCACAGACATCCCTGGGACTGGGGCTGTAACTGGGCTGACGACCTCTTAACTTGAGATCCATTGCTTGTTTCTGTTCCCAGCTAGTAGTGTGGTGTGTCTCAGATCCCTTCCTGGTCTGCTCACTGGCTGTTGTAATGGCTCTTCTTCCTCTTATACTAGGATTTCTCAAAGGAGTAGGTTTTGCCTTGCAGTTGGTGGGATCTGCTGGAAGGTGTCACTCCTCCCAGGAGATGTGCTCTCACAGAGCTTCAGCACTGTGGGGTCAGCCTGTCTGGTTCATGTCCCAGCAGGGATGCTGAGCAGCTCACTGCAGTACAGAGTTCTGCCCTTTTCCTTTCAAGGAGTCTTACTAGTTCCCTAAGGAACCAAGTGTTCTGGTTGGGTGCTGCTTATTCCAGGCCATCTCTGGGAGGTGGAGAAGCCTTCTGGTCCTCAGGCTGATACTGCTTCTTCCAGCAGCTGCTGTGAGGTGCAGCCTTGTAACAGATGGAGCTTTGATACATTTCATTATTTTAAATACTGGGGAATTCTGTTTGCCTTTTTTTCTTTGTACTGTACTTTGGTTTTTGATTTTTTTTTTTCAGAATATGATGCCCCAGGAACCTACATTAAACTTTTCTGGAGTGGATTTGTGTATTCTAATTTAGATAACTGATTTACGTGGCGTGTTAGTGGTGCTGTTCTTCCCACCACACGTTTAATGTAGCAGGAGATGGCAGTGTGCTCTCTGTCCTCACAGCATGCTGTCCTCATCTCCTGAGAGGGCTGGGTGCTCTACTAATGGTCAGCAGAGACCTGTTGGTGGTCTGAGACCTTTTCCCAGAGCCTGAACCGCAGAGAAGCTGGTTTGAAGCCCCTTATAAAAGTGCCAGAATTGACTTAGAGAGGCTGAGCCTAGCTTGAGAAAGGTTTGCACTCTCAGATGACAGCCAGTGGGCTTGTGTTGCTGACTGCCTGCTGGACAGGCAGCCAGGCCTCACAGAGTGATTGGAGCAGTCCAGCAGTCCTCATTAGAGGCTCCAAGGTTTGGGAATGAGCAGTAGTGTTTTGGTCCTGGGTGGGGGACAGGGTGTGTTGGCATCACGCTTTGTGTGGTGTCAGCAGAAAAGGGATCTAGAGCTTGATTTCAGCTTTGCATAGCCCAAAAAGGTTGTAGTCTCTGATCCAGAGCTCATCTTTCAAGATGAATGGATTGGACCAGACTTCTCAAATAGTTGTAGCTTTTAGTAAATACCCTTTGGGCTCTCTCAGTGCCTACTGCGAGCAGAGCCTTGATTTTAGGAAACGGTTTTAAAGTCAAATGTACCTTCATCCCCTTTATGTTGCAGGTAATTGAACCTGATAATTCAGTGAGCTGAGGTGATCTCGAGAGACGAATGTTTTAGGACACAGCTGAGTTGTTGAGGGAGAGCTGCACTTTGATCCTAAGAGCTTTGCAAGGCTGAATTTTAAAGATCCCAGAAGATGGTGTCTGCTTGCATCCTGGTGCCAAGGCACTGACAGCAGTGGATGTCACTGGAGTAGTTGTCTCACAAAGAGAAGATTGGCCCTGCCAGCCTGGGATTGCTGCTGCTCCCCAGGTCAGTGAGATGGGAAGGTCACAGGAGCATGGGAGGTCTCCAGATTGACTGAGATTTTGTGTCCAATTTCCAAAAGCTGCCAGCAGTACTGCTCTGAGCCTCTGCTGGCCCTGGGACCTGGGACTGGGCCTTAGAGTACATAAAAGCTTTAGGGTGGCTGTACCATGAGCTCACCTTTCCACTCACCTTCCCCATTCCTCTCTCCCTGTGCAGTCTGACACAGCCTGTGTGTTTTCACTTCATATCACAGAAGTGGGAAGCCAGTAGTTGACAGAACCCTCTTTTTGGGGAGGAGAGGATTATTGTTGGGTATGTCCTGAAGCAAAAGTATGAGAATAATACCCTGGAGAAACAATGGATAGATCAAACTCTTGAGTCCTGCTGACTTCAGAGTCAGGCCTCAGGGAGGTCTGATTTTCACCTTGGCTGGGGGATGCCTCAGCCAGTTTGGTCAGTGCTGCACAGACCTGCTGGCCCAGCCCCAGCCCTGCTCTGTGAGTCTGCCTGTGTTGCCCCTGTACCAACAGGTAACCCCACCAGGTAACCAACCTGTGCCTCTGTACCTTCTTAGACTTCTCTGCTTCCTGGCCTTGCCATCTCCTGGCAGGCACATTGCTGAGAAAGTGGTGGGGGCAGGTCTCGGCCTGCCTTACTGACAGAGTTACAAAATGGATTCCAGGACCAAACCCACAAAACATTAGGATTAAATACCAAAATCCTTGGCATTGCCTGTGTGCTTAAAAGTGCTGAGGAAAGGGGCTTTATCAGGAGGGACAATCAGCTGAAGCTGGGAATGGTCCCTCAGGCTCCTTGTGCTTCCCAGGGAGCACATGTGCTCCTGTGCCTCTGCTTCAATGAGGCACTTCCAGCTCTGTTGCTAGACCAGAAGACGGGATGGGAAGGGAGCCCAGGGACCTGGGAGGACAAGGAAGAGGAGAGAAGCAGTTATTGAGCAGGGCTTTTTGCATGTTGCTCCTGGAAGCAGTACTCCAGTCAGGGCAGTGGGTGGGGAGAGGATCCTCAGACTCCGTTGATCCCTGTGCTTGCTGCAGCACTTGGCTCAGCCAGGCCAGGGGCTGGGAACAGTTCACTGTTCCCTACTTCTCTGTCAGCCAGCAGCCGGCCCTTTATGGACTTGTGCTTTGTGCTGGGGCTGCACTGTCCATCCTGCTGATGGGCCTGGGCTTCAGCTGCCAGACTAACTGGAAAACTGCCCTTGTAGCTAAACTGGAAGGACCAGCAGCCAATGCCCCAGAGGCCAGACAAACCCCCTGCCTCTTGCAGAGCGTCATCCCTCAGAGCCCATTTGTGAGTCTGTAGTGTGCTGACCATAATAAAGGGGAGCTCCCATAATGAGGGAACATTTCCATCGTTACCTGTAGCCATGAAGGGGAGGATCTTGTGCTTGTCTCAGTACTGGAATCACTCACTCTTCTGCCTCATGAGCTGTTGATAACAGCACCTTGAGGAGGTCAGTAATCCTCCAGGAAGTGAGTGATACATCCTGGCCTTTGATTTAGCCTGCTCAAACAGGCCTAGTTCTTAAATTTAACGGGTTTTAGCAAAAATTTTACTGTGTTAATTTGAAATACTAATACAATGAATTATTTATTATGGCAGGTAATTCCACAGAAGGGTACAGAATGAGAACAATTTTCCAAAAGATCTCAGGTACAACATGATCTACGTTCATATGATTCCACAAAAGCTTTCATGGCTAAACCTCAGACTTCGTCCCAGCCAAAGCAAACATTTTTCACATAATTTCAGCGTACCAGGGTGTTACTGGTTCAGTGATGGTCTGGAAGGTTAGGGAGTGGGTTATACTCACTGCTTGTTGCTTTTTTCTCCTCTCTCAAAAGTCTCATAGTTTAAAACCAGAAAGGTAGCTGTAAACTACCTGTAGCCTGCAAAGTGCAGTTGACAATGAGGCATAATCCCCCCGCAGTTACCTGAGCTTCACAGGCTCACAACGATTGTTGAAGCAGACTTTATTTAAAAGAAAATAAGGAGCAACTAAGTAAATGCACAGGAGGGAGTAATTTAACCAACCCATTGGATGAAAGGGTAGGGCAAGAGGAGTCATGGGAATGTTTTAATCTGTCAGAAACGTGATGACTCAATGAGCAATTACTACTCTATGTACCGTCACTGGGCCCCTCCTACACTCACTTAGGAGTATTTCTACATTTCTCATGCAACCTGCCTGCGTGACAAATCCACACTGACACTGCACCCAATTAGTGTCAAGCATAAGAGCTGCTCTGCCTGTGTCTCACCTCTTTAAACCCCTCCTGGAAGCAATTTTCCCAGCATACAAAGAATAAATCACCGTTCTCTTAAATCTCTCAGAGGACAGTTCCCAAATAAGGGCCAAGTAAACACATGTAATACATGATAAAGCATTCTAATTCATTAGATAATACTCTTCCCAGCAGTAGAGGCAGTGTATTAGCTGCTTTAAGTGTTCAATGTTACATGTAATTAAAAATGTCAGGGTAGGTGAGACAAGGCACTTGATTAGGCACCTGTAGAAAAGTACTGGAACACCTTGCTTAAAAAAACCCAAACCCCAATCCTTTCCCCCTCTAAAAAAATATCAAAAACCACAGCAAACAGCCAAACAAACTGGAAAAGAAACATAAATGCACACCTACTACAGGAAGTATAGCTTACTTTACCATGTGTCCCAGTCTCTCCAGAAGCAGCAGGAGATGAAGAAGTGAGGAGAGCAGAGGGAAGGAATACAATCCTTCCTGGGGCACTGACTGCACCGGGGTGACACCGTTAGCTGAATTTGACAAATGACTTACATGACCACACCTTGTGTAATCAATAGCCACTGTGCTACTGGAGTGTCCCAAGGAGTCTTTGACACTGGCTGTCCCTCTCCACACGCATTTTCAGGTGACTAAACATCTGCTGCTTTCTTCTGCTCTGGTGCACCAGAGGGATCTGCCCCCTCCTTTCCTGCTCTCATGTTGCCGTGTGACATAGGCTGGCTGGGTCGGAAACCATCACCTGCCAGTGAAGGAGCAGCTGCCCTGAACAGCAAACAGCCCTGGGGTGGCTCCAGATAATTGTTGTGTTGAAGAGATGTGTGTCAGAGGTGGCTGAGAAGGGCTGGAGGGGAGCACCAATGACCTTACAGTGGGTATAGGATGAACAGAGCCAGAGGTTTTGTGTTGTCAGCACCCTCTGTGGCTGCTGGGGACAGGTGGGGGTGGAGGGCACATTTCTCTTTCCTGTCATCAACCCAGCTACACAGGCATTCCCCCTGTGCCTCCCTGTGATTCCCTGAACAGGAGGGCAGGGTGCCTGGTCTTCCAAACCCCCATCATGGTGTCTCTGCTTAGCTTTATGAGAGCCCAGGACCTCTCCTGCAGAGTAGTTTCTACGTCCCCAGTGCCCCCCTGATGTCGCAGGGAGGCCAAACAAGTGGGCCTGGGTCTCCAGCCTGAGCAGGGGCTGTGCCAGAGCAGCCACAGGCACGAGTGAGGAGTCCTGGCTGCTTAGGGCTACAGAGGGCCACCAGTGCCTGAGGCAGGCTGGGAGCTGCCCGGCTCCTCTCTCCATGTCCATTGGCCCTTGGCCACCTTCCCCGGAGCTCAGGGACACGGGGACACACGCCTGGAGTGTGACCTCCGTAGCCAGAGGACGACGCTGAGCTGCCGCTGCTCACCCTGTGAGTCACGGGAGGCCACGTGAGGCCCCAGCCCCGATGCCTTCCCGCCCACCACCAGCACAAGCCAGGGCTGGCACTGGGATCCCTGACCCAGCATCCTGAACTGCCACACGGCCTTGAAGGTGAGTGCTGGGGAGGGAGGGGTTCAGGAGCTTCTTGGGGTCAAGCCTGAGGGTGTTTGGGGGCTATGTGCTGGCTCTTGGTACACAGCTGGGTTGTTGGTTGCTGTCTGAGGCATCAAGCCACTGTACAAAAAAAGGGTTCTGGTGCTGTGTGGGTTACAGGACTTCCCTATAACCTCTCTTGTCTCAACTTGTCTTTTTGACTTGACTTCCCCATCTTTTAAATATTTTTTTCTCTAAAATCCTCCCAGCAAGCCTTACACTTTATGCATAGAGAAAGATTTGTTTGCCTTAATTTTACTCAGACTACAAGCATGAACTTTTCTGCCTTCTGATGAATTCATTTTCTGCCCTTCAAAGCTTTGCAACGACCAGAGAGGCACACAGCGTGAAAGGAGAAACACAAACCAGGTAATTTCAAATGTTGCACATCAATGCTTACAGCAGAGCTGGAAAACGGGCAGCAAACCCCCCGGGCTTACAGGTGTGGGGCTGGCAGCAGTGCAGCCGCCGTGTCTGGGCTTGCTGTTAAAGCCAGGAGAGGAAGGAAGTGCTGGAGCTGTGGCAAGGAGTGGATGGGCTGTGCCTGCTCCTTGCTCACCCCCATGGGGCCGGTCAGAGCAAGCCTGGGGAGCTGCCCTCCCTACAGCGACATGCACTTGCTGGGTCTCTCTACCCACCTGTGTTCAAGGAGAGTGAAAAGTCTGAGTTTTGCTGCTTCTATGTCACGTTTCATCTATATTTGACAACAGGAAGGCAAGCAGAAAGGTAGCAGAATTATTACCACAGCCTGAGGAGACTGGAGCAGGAACAGTTTCAACCTGAGCTGGTGTCGATCAGTTTTTGTTGTCTCACTGGAAGAAACCCAGCTTTCACCACAGCCACGGCCCTCCAGGACGTCTTCCTGTGGAACCAACTGCTAGGACCAGCCTAAGACTTGCAGGTGTGCTTTAAGAAGTTGGTTTGGTTTGAGAGAAGGGCATTGAGGGACTTTATGTTTAAAATAAAATTTAGCAAGATTAGGTGTCAACATATAACTTAAAATGAAAGGCAGAAGTAGTTTCAAAGGGAAAAGGTTTAGGATTGTCTGATTTTTGTCTTGAAGTCAAAACAACATTATTTTACTTTATTTGCTTTTATTTTTTTGTTATTCCATTGAGCAATTTCCCTCAGATATATTTCATCAGCTAGGCAAAACGTTGCTGTGTATGGAAGTTGTTAGCCTCACTTTCTAAATCTAACTCTGCACACAAATTTTATTCTAACATGTTAAAAAGACCTCACTGCAATTAAATTCTGATTTACTGTGGGGAAAGCAAGGTGAGGTCTGTTGTTCATGTTACTCCCCAGTGAGCTCATGGCCAGGCTGAAATGCCAGTATATCATCATCCTTCCCTCATTATGAGGTATAATCAACTAAGTTACTTTTAAAACATACAATAATTAAGCACCTATACTTATCCTTTGTTTAGATCTGATTTTCTTTCCAGAAGAGCCACAGGGGAATTAACTGTGCATAGTCTAAGAGAAATTAGGTACCCAGCTTCCTTGGTTAATGTAAATCTTGGTGACTGACTGGGCCGAGCTGTGCTGGAGGCACAGAAAGGGAGATGGGAGCAGATGCCGGTTGCTCCTGGATCCTCTTGTGGCATCCAGGTTTTACCACAGCGGGATGCAAAAGCGCATCAGGCAACTGTTTCTGTTGCTGGAACAGCTGAGCAGTCTGATCACTTGGGCCAGCAAATGAGCAGTTTTAAAGTAAATCAGTCTGATAGCAGATGAGAATGACGTTGACAGTGCCTGCCCTGCCTTCAGTGTTGAATCTGCTCTTCCTGTGTGCGTGGCAGGACAGGTTGGGTAGTGCCCACCTGCTCACTTTATCTTTGGAACGATGCAAAGCTGGGATAGGGCAGCTGCTGTGACAGGTTCCTGTCAGGGCAAGAGCAACCTGCCTTAAAATGCTACTGAAAGTGGCCTTCACTAGGTATTAGGAACCCCAAAGACAAACCTCCTGAGTTTCACTCTGCAGTAAAATATCTGGATATTTATAAATTATTTTTTGAAATGGAATTAGTCAGTTGGGAAAAAATTTATACTAAAAGTACATTTGTTCCTTTAGGCCTGGTATTTAGACCATGCGATCCAGAGAGAGGCCTAAAGGATTTAGCTTAAACAAGCAACTGTTGCAAGGTCCAAGTTGAGCAAATAGGAAGGCAAGAAAGAGACTGAAAAAGGCAGAAAACCATAGCTGGAGATACATAAGTGCGTAGAACTGACATTCTTTATTGAGTGGCCAAGAACGAGTCTGTCCAGGGTGTGGTGTGCTGGGTTCCTACATTTCCACATCAGCTGCTGGTTACCCAGCAGAGGGGACAGATGCATTTCCTGCATTCCCTATCGGGTGCTCACAGGCTCAGAGCTCCCACAGGGCTGCTGCCACAGCTACAGCAGCAAAGGCTGGATATAAGTCAGGGAAAGGGAAAGATCTCTAGATCTTTTCCATAGATTCATCACTGGAAATAATTTCAAAATGTTCTTAAAATATTGTTTTCTCACAGTACACTTTGGAGGCAGGTAAGCCGGGTTTTCTGAGCTGAGCCTTTGAAAGTGGTTATGTCATTTTCCCAGAAGTCTTTTGAAGTCTGTTTGTGTCTAATTTCCTCTATCTGAGAACTGACACCCTAAAAACTTGTTCTGTTTAAGTGTTTGCTTGTGTGTTACAGTATCCTTCTGAAGATATCAACTGACCTGTTTTGGGTTTTGTATTAGAATATTTTTTGGACTGATATGATGGTCTCTAGAGAACTGAAGTGCCAGTAGGAAAAGAAACAGGTTTTGTACTGGAAAATCTGAAGGATATACTTAGTTTTCAAACTGCTTGATTGGAAGTGTTTTGTTGAATGGATCCAAAAGTCAAATTGTAAGAAAAAGTGTGGAGGTATAAACTGTTCTCCTATTGTGCCCTGCTAGGGAAAACTGTGCTTCAGGCTCCCCAAAAATCTTTATTTGCATATCTCATTACAACTGTGGGTTAGTTGCAATGTTGCACGAGGGGAGATGCATCAGTGCAGGATGCCTGGACCACACTAGGTAGAGGCAACAGTTCAGAACCACAGCCACCACAAAATGTGTGCCATCAGAATATTCCAGCCTCAGCCCAAAACTTCTGTGGCAAGTTTATCAAAACAAAAGGAAACGTTGTATTTTGGGGATGTCAGAGTATTTGTTTTTGTGGCAAATACCGGTAATTAAAAGGGATCAACACTTAAAAATTTGTAATTCATAAAGCTGAAGTTAATGGAAATTTCCTTTTTATGACAACTTGGAAAAACAGATGTTGAAGCATCAAAGTCTTCTGTGAAACAAGAATTCAAATTCTTGTGGGACTTTCCTAGGAAGTATTTCTGCTATTTTTCCTGGCTGATACATTTTAAGTATTAGGATGTCAGAGGTACAGGATAATTGTTCTATTTTGTGAATGGAACAGGGCCTATTATGTTACTCACATCTGTGGTAAATAGTTAATTAGACACCTTGGTAACTTTACAAAACAACAATGTGAATGATCAAGTCTGACTTCTTTTTGTTTTACTCATGATGATCAGACTTTTGTTCTTTCCTAATAACCAAAGGCCAGTAGGACTCACTCAGAGGAGTCAAGAATTGGGTCCCAGGAGGGTAAATGAATCATGATGTGAAACAGAGAAGTGATTTCAAAACTGAAAGGCTCAGAGAGAGACACTGTGTTTGCAGAAAATTGAAGACAGAAAACGAGGAAGGTCAGTGACCTGCTTCTTAATGTGCTTTTTCTCCCCTTTCAAACAGGCACAGCAATGGAGAACTTGGATGTCCCGATCCCAGATCTTACTGAAGAACAGCAAGGTGAGGAGAGCACACAAAGATCAAAGCTTTGGCTCATGCACACTGCACAGCAGTGTTTGCCAGGGTGGGCATGAGTCAATGAAATTTATTTCCTCTGAAAACACACCCTATCTATCTCCTTGCTTGTAAAAGAGAGACCAGCAGTCAATTCCCAGCTCTTCCACAGGCTCCTGTTAGGCTTTGTGCACATGCAAGTGGGAATTTAGATACATGAAGGAGACTGCTGTGCATTAAATGCCTGATGAGCAATCTCAGTACCTTGGTATCCAGCCCTTGGTGTCTTTGTGCCTGTCTGTAAAACAGCATGGTCAGAATAAGCACCTGTTAAATAGCTAGGAAGACTTTGGGAGCACTTGCCATGCTTCTCTAGCTGAGACAACAGCATCACAGAGACATCAGTAATTTGTATGGACTGTGGACATTCTTCTACCGTTTTGTGGCAGACTGAAGTGCTGTACACAATACAGCACCACTCTCTTTCCTGGGTGCTGGTGTTGTGCTGTGTGTTAGAGCCTGGTGCCTGTCACCACACCTGCACTGAGCACCACAGGAGCACTGCCATGCGATTCCCTCTACTGCTGCACAGTGACAGGCTTGTTCTCCTCACAGACATTTTCCAGAGGGTTTTTGCTGCTGATGCCAAGTACTTGGAGAGTCATGAGAAAACGAACCAGTCCTTCTGGGAATCACTTGTAAAATGCTTGGCCACCACTGACCCACCTATCCTGAGTACTGAAGAGAAGAACAATGTAAGTTACCAAAGAAACACTTATCCTTGTTATGCAGACACTTTTATACTTTTCTGCTATACTCTGGGGAGAGAGAACATAGAGTCCCATTATCTGATGTGCTGAAATATATTAAAAGGTGTAACAGGGCACTTAGATAAATGAGGTTCAGGCCACTGCTTTTTACTTCATTGCTCTCCATATGCGAAAATAACTGGCTCTGTATAAATTCCTCAGGATCAGTTCAGCTCACTAAGTTGCAGGCAGGACCATAGTTAGTGACATTTTGCTGTAAGATACTGCAGCAATTGTATGGCCATTTTCAGACCCTATAGCTGTATTTCTCCAGCTCTCTGAATACTTAACTATTGCCCACCATGCTGTTTTTCCCACTTGAAGGTTCTGCTCTGAGCTGCTGAATGGAGTTTACATTCTCTTCCCATCCTTGGCTTTACTCTTCATCCCCAGTTTCCCCTTTGTATAGTAGGGGCAGGGGGTTACATTTCCCACAGGGTGAGATACACTCATTTGCACATCAGGGTGTGCTTCTACAGGCTGTGTTTATTTGCTATTTACTTACCTTCTTTTCAGCTTCTCAACAGCTGTGATGTCCTCCCTGGAGGCTGTGCTGCCTGCCTGAAAGCCATAGAGAAAAAAGGAGTCAGGGCAATGGCTCTTCTTTACCTTTTGCTGAAGACTTCCAACCCATCTGGGTACAGGCAGCTGCCCAGCTCCAAGGGAAAAGGTGAGTCCTACCTGTCTTCCTGTCAGCTGCTTTGTTAAAATTACTGCAGTGCCAGTGGGACTTGACAGCAGCTTGAAAACTCTGATATGTGCCTGGAAATGATTATTAGTGAACAACTGAACTGTCTGGAAAGGCAGTTAGGTGGTAATGGCAGCCAAAGTTAGTATTTTACTGTGGTTTGACTTGGCTTCTTCTGGGGAAAAAAAACCCTGAGTTAAGGGAGAGAGCCTGTCCTGGGATGATGCTGCCAAAGAAGTTTCTCTGACCTGAGAAAGTTTTCCCTGACTTTTTTGTACAGACTGTTATCCAGCCAGCCAGGACCCCTCTGAGCACTCACAGTGCGAAGAAGTCAGAGCGGAGCCACTGAAAATATTTTTGCAAATAATTCCCTAGCAGCACACGTAAAACTAAAAGAAATGGACAGGGGATGGCACACTGGGTGCTGAACCTGGCAATGAGATAAAAGAGACTTATTTGCCTGGTTGTACAGTAGGAAAGTAAGGACAGTTTCACAGGGTCCATAGTCATTAACTGTCTTTAATAGATGACAGAGCAGCACTCACTTAAGATGACCCTGAATTTAACTGGAGACCCTCAAGGTCATCCTGTTCCTGCTTCTGCCTTGATTAAACATGTTCCTGAAGGGGAGAGACCTCCCAGCCTGGAACACAGCCCAGCTTTGGTCATGTCTCAGAGCAGGAATGTTGGTAACAACAAGACCCTTTCCCTGCCCTTGGGCTGTGAGCAGCCTCGAGGAGCTGGAGGGGAAGGAATCCCATCTACCTGCCTGTGCCCAAATCCTGCACCTCCTGATGAAGAGATGCTCAGAGCCCCGGCCCTGAGCACAGAGCTGGCTGTGAAGCTGTTCAGAGTCACCCCTGGCCACACGAGCCAGGAGCAGTTGGGATCCTGGTGTGGCCTGGCTGTGAGGGCTGTGCTCCTGTGCCACGAGAGGGAGCTGGAGCCGCGGCGTCAGCACAGGGAACTCTGGCAGAAGTAGCCCAGGGCAGGGTGAGCCACTCCTCTCCAGCTGAAGCATCGTTCAGCTGCAGCTGCTGCTTCAGGGAGTGGGAATTTGCACAGGGGTAACATTATGAAAAATTAAACACCAGAATATGAAACTTTAGGTGTCTGCCACAACCATTTATGAAGGTCTAACCTGTAGTGTGCATGATGCTTTCATTTGATGCTTTGTACTACCCTTTGTGTGCAAAAAACACAGCTGAAATTAGACAAAGGGTTTGATTTCCTGTCAGGCAACCTTTAATAAAGCATTGTGAGATCTGTAATTGGGAAAGAGAGAAAATGTAGTTGCTGATAATGTTGGGGGTTTTTTTCTCTTTATTAAAAAAGATGAAAAATTGAAACTCCTGAAGAGATTGGAAAGGAATTTTGTATATTCAGAAGAGGAAAAGAAGTCTGAAAATTCATCCCATGAGTCCATGGATGAAGATACACAAGGTAAAGAGGATTTATTTTATTTTCCCTGCTACGTAACTTAGTCTGACTGCATGTTTGTGAGGCTTGACACAGGAGATGTGCAGCAATTCAGTGGCAATTCTGCATAGCTGTGAATAAAGTAAGAAATTGTGCAAAGAGAGAACATGGAAAATCATCAGTACCTGATTCATGATCAGCAAAATAGTGGCTGCCTCCCACTCTTGTGGAAGTTGGTTTCAGAAACAGAAATCTGCTGCAAGATTCCTTTCCCAAATAAAAGATCATAACTTCTCACTACAGCTCTTTATACAAGTTACTCCAGCTTCAGGTTTTGCTGAGTTTCAACTATTCAGCCAGCTTTGAAGAGGTAAAAGCAGCCAATAGTGATCCTTGCATTTCAAAGCCTTGATTTTTACCTTCATATGATTATATTATGAGCAAACAACTACAGTGCTGTTGTTTCTGATGCTGCTAGCACATTTTTCTTTACTCTGATGAACAAACACTTTCTCTTTTCCAGACAGTGATGAGGAAGATTTAGGAAGACAGAAGACTGAAGGCCAGTTACTTGGAGGTAGGACAAAGTGACAACAGTATTGGCTTTAACTAGAGGCAACCAATATAAACCAAAAATGGATAATGTTTTGCATTCTTTGGTTTGGCTGTTGAACAAAGGTTTATTAACATGTGTAGATGTAGGAGAAAGACAAGTCAGAATTTGGCTCTAGGAAAGACATTTCCTACAAGATGAAGCTCAACTAATGCTAACACTCAGCCGTGCCCTGTGCTCAGAGTTGAAGCAGGAAAGCAGCAAAATCTGCTGTTGTGGGGGGAGTCCTGCTGCCTGGGTCTGCACAGCTGCCACTGAAATGCAACAAAAGGGTTCTGAAAACATCTGTCACAGCCACTACTTGCAGGGTCTGCAGTCAGCCCACAGCACTGACTGGAGATCATCAGCAAGGACCACCTTGTTCCTGAGGCCTTTCCTTTCCTCCCAAAGGAAAAATGGAAAATAAGTACAATGCAGATGAAGAAAATATGCTGTGTCAATACACAGACATAGCTATAGAACTATGGATGTAAAAAATGTAAAGTGTTAATATTTTAATTAATGTCTTAAACTGAGTTCAGCCCTGTTGTAAGAGCAGCTCATTTAAATTGACATGAGGAGATCTAATCTGTCTCACAGGAGTCTGATTCTACCTGACTCCAGATACTTGGAGAGATGGAATATGGGGGGAGGGGGGTAATAATTCAGTCATTTCCCACTTTTTGACTGCATAACCTCCAGCAGGGCCACCCTCTCTCAGAGTTGGTCTCTTCCTTGTCTCTGTTACACACTTGCACTGATTTCAGGGAGTTGTTGGGCTGGCACTGGCACCAGACACACACACTCACTGCAGGTATTAACCTACCTCATCTCTGTGTCATGTTTTAGGAATGCCAGCAGAGGTGGTTCCCTACAGAGATTCAGGTAAGCGCTCCCAGGTCACCTCATCCTGCAGTGTCTTCTTTCTGACCTGCTGAGGCATTAAACAATAACTCCCTGGCTGTAAATCCCTTGGTTTCCAGTTAGCCTGGTGTTGGACCTGGGCATGGTGCAGACATTCTGTTGCAAGGCTGTGGTGGTGGCTGGCTGGCAGCAGGTGATTTGTACAAGGTGTTCCAGCAGATTAACCCATTTTTGTGGGCCTGCCAGGTTCTCACAAGATCAGCTACAGCAGTCATCATCCTTTTTAGGGGAAAACCCAGCAGTTCTGGTGGGCAACTGTTCAGTCTTAGCCAAAAAAGCTAGAGGCAGTTTTTAGCATTCCCTGAAGCCTGGGAGGGACCTGGAACCTGGTTTCTGCAAGCTGTGATGCTTGGCTCTGAATGCATTCCTGCCTTAGCTCACAGCACTCCCAGCAGGAGGTGCCAGGTGAAAGCCAGATGTCAGGCAACAGAGCAACAGTGCCAGCCAAGAGGCTTGCACAGACAGGCAGTCTGAAGGCAGATTTCCTCCCACCAGACACTGCTGCACGGCCCCAGAATGTTTGTAAAAAGCCCATAGCAAGAAATTGCCAATGGCTTAATTGCATTACTGAGCTCATCCCTCCTGTGCCCAGGCCAAGGCCACAGGATGAGTTAGGAGAGGCAAACAGCCCAGTGGAGCAGCCTTTTGAGAGGACATCTGTTCAACCACTTCTGTTCTGTGCAGTGGAGAAGATATAAATTGCAGCATAATCCCTTGGGGGGGTTTTTGAGTTACCTGTCCCTAAGGAGCCACACAGAACACCAGGGCAGAGGGATTCATTGCAGTGCCATATTCTCCCCACACTGGCAGGTGCAGAAAGGGTACTTTTCCAGTTGGTGTTTGGCCTCTCTGCCACTCACCCCAGGTTTTGTTGCAGATAGGTGGTTACTCACTGTGCTTGTTAGTGCTGAGTATGGTGGGGAGCCCTATAATTGTATTTTTTCCATCAGAAATAACAAAACTTTATTGCTTTTCAGAGATTGCCAGAAGAGAAGATTCAGATGCAGATGGTGAGTACAAACATGGAAACAAAAGTTTGTCTTGTGGATGCTCTTTCAGGACTGAGTTTTGCTTAGTGATGAGGGCCATACCAGCTCCTTGATGCATAGGGATTGTCTAATCAAAAAGTAGAAGGTTGAAAATGGTAATAACATGGAATGCTTTAAAAGAAGAAATAATGTGCAAGTCATTCCATGATGCAAAGTTACAGTGGGACTGTTCATTTAGGAAGTAGAGTAATACAGGACAGACACTTGCCAAGTGTGAATTGATGTTCTGCTAAATTCTTTATCTATAGATCATTCATACAACTGCACAGAATTATATCTGTGAGTCAGAATAATGCAGTGCTATATTATTAATAAGAAAATGACTGAGTTTGTCCCCAAACCAGAGTGTGATCAATCCAGACTGCTCAAAGAGTCAAAAATGTGATGCCTGTGTCAGGTGACCCAGAACAGAATTTCTTGGCAAGGTTTAGTTGCTCTGTGGTTCAAAAGCACCACAGCAAAAGTCTACAGCCTATGTAGAGGCCACTTCCAGTACTCACCTGTTACATCTTTAGAGAAAATTCACTACTAGGCAGGGGTCGCCTGTATGCACGGCCCAGTGTTGGGGAAATCAGCGTCTGAAACTTGTGCTGAATCAACTCCCAAAGGCTTGGGTGCAGCAGATGCCTCGGGGGCTGCTCAAGCCACCAACAAAGAGGAAAAGAAAAAGCTGCTGCTTTGAACCCATTGTTGGAGAGATGGTAAAATACTCAGCTCTTTCTGGCAATACAGTTGGAGAAAGAAGAGAATTTGGCAACTGTGCTCATGAGAAAGAGCAAATTACTCTGTGTTTAAACCTCTAAAATTCCTTGTTTGTTCTTCCGTTGTTTTTTTTCTAAGCCAGTGTAGCTGCAGGAGACTCATTTCAGCAGGTCTTATTTTGGGAGGTGCAGAAGTACTTGACATCAGGTGTGAGTACAGGGATGGTTCTCACTCCCTCAGTAGTGAAGGGGATTTTATTATTGTAGCTGTGGTTGTACAAAGCACCCAGGAATCAAACTGAAGCTCCCTTGTGCTATGGCTTTACTCCCCCACTGTCATTCTGAGACTATGGATTGTCCCAGAAGAGGCAGAAAAGACCCAGAATGCTTTAAAACAATTCAGTATTGTTAATGCAGCCATCTGGTTATACTTTTTTTTTTAACACATTTTTAAAACCATGCTCTTTGGAGTGATTTTAAAATTGCTAATTTGATCTTTCTGAAAGGCTCACAGACCAACAAACAGTTTTACATATATTCTGCTCTGACAATCTATTTCAGATACAAAAAGGGAAATAAACTTTAAACTCATTCATTTCACAGTTCCATGGCAATAAAATACATCTCTTTTTTGTAGCATATGAGAAGGAGAGCACTCGCCCCCCTCAGTGGACAGTACGGTGGATGGGCATACGGAAGGATGGTAATTGATTTATTAAATCAAACTGATGTCAAACCTGTTGAACCTCAGTCCAAGAATAAGATCTCTGATTCAAAAAAACCTTTGTTTTTCCAACATGAGTACTTTGTTGAAGTGCATCAAGGCTTCTTGATGAAAATCACCGAGGTTTCTCACAAAGTTGAGCCTAGTGCCTGAGAAATCTCAGGAAATTGATTTGATTCCCTGAGTGATGCTCTGTACCTAAAGGTGGATTTGGAAGGGCCATGAGTGCAGTTGTGACCTCATCTTCCCTCTCAATTTCAGATGAATTCTTTCATTTTGTCATTCTTTGCTTTGCAATTGGAGCTTTACTAGTTTGCTACTACTACCACAAAGGTAAGGCAAGATTCAATAGAAGCATAAATTGTTGCACTCTAGAAAAATGAACAAAGCTAACATTTATTTTGTTGCCTTAGACTGGACTATTTCTCTTGGGATTGGTTTAATCACCTTTGCTTCCCTGGAAACCACTGGGATATACTTTGGTCTAGGTAAGTGTCCCTGCAGCAGCAGCTGTGTCCCTGCACTAAGGACAAGGTCACACAAACCCATCAGGGTTGAGATTCCGGAACTCACCATGTAACTGTTCCCCCAACATCTCCCAGTTCCAGGGGGGCTGCAGACAAACAGCCTTAATACTACTGAAGGGAGTGGTTGACTCATTTTTCCTTCTCAATGATCACAAGACCCTGAGTCACCTCTTTCTGCAGCAATGGCCGAATGCTGCGTTGCCATGACAACGTGTAATTTTAGCAGCAAGGCCCATCTTCCCAGATCCACTGGATAAGATGTTGTGCATTCCGGCTGCCATGCATTCTCCTGGGACTGAGGATGAGCTCGGGGCAGAACTTGGATGGCAGCAGCTACTGGAAATATTAAAACCTGGGCATTTTGGCTATCCCTAGGGATGGTGTAGGACAGCTGCCACCAGCAGCAAGTTATAGCTCCCCAACCAAGAACTTGTCTCCTCTGTAATCTCATGTTAGCGTGGTGGGAGGTTGTGGATGGTTCTCTCATGACTCAGTCTGATCTTTGTTATTAGTGATACTGCAGATGTGCTTGTTTAAACAAGTGTCAGTGTTTGGGTTTTGCCGTTTTTCTATTTTTTAATGTTTTTTTTTTATGTTGCTTATCTTCTACATTTGTTTTCACAACCAGTGTACCGAATTCGGAGCGTCCTTGACAGCTTTGTTCCTCTGATTGACAGATTCAGGCCAAGAGGTAATAGTGCTCTTTTTACTGACAGCATCTGTCTTCCCTGGACCTTCCTGGGTACTTTGGTTTGGTCAAGAATTAAGACCAACTCATTTAACTGACAATTTCCAATTTTACTGCCTTAAAAAAAAAAAGGAATATTTTACTACAGTTCATTACAGCTGCTTGGGTTTGAAAATGAATTAGTCTTGACTCTTTCCCTGTGGCAGAACATTTCCACATTTTTAATACTCCACCCTGTATGGGGTACTATTTCCTGGCAGTGTCTGTGTAAGAATTCTATTGCTTAAATAAAAACTCAGGGAGTGCAGGGAGGCTTCACTTATTGGGTCTTCAGACTGACTCCTGGCTCACCTTTATCCATGTTTATGGACACAAAACACAAAGAATATTGAAAAGCTGCATGGATACAGCACAATCTGACAGCTGTCTTTTTCTTCATCCCACAGGTATGAGGAAAGCTGCCTAGGAGGAGTATTTCAGGAGGGTTCCCCAAACCTGACTGTCCAAAATTCCAGTACTAAAGGAACTGCTGTATGAGGTGAACCTTACAACCCCAATGGCCAATGTGAAATACTGAAATGTGAAACCTCTGAAAAATATCACTCCTTTCCCTCAAAAATAAACCTGAAACTGGGATACAGGGCCCCACTCTGGATTCTGAAGCCGATTGTGGCTCAGCAGAGCTTGGAAGACAATTGAGATGTAGCTTTGTGTTTAATTCCATTTAAATAGAAACACATTCACCTTCCCTACCCCTGGCAGCCGTGGGGTGGTGCATCTCTCATCCGTAACAAACCACGCTAGTCTGCCTGTGCTGTACCAGAATCAACAACAGACCAGTGTGGTCCTGTGCTGGTTCTGGCTTAGGCTCTGGCTGTTTCTGTAGGAATTCTGGCCACCTCCTCCTCCCCTCTGTGCTGCCCAGAGCAGGCAGAGGCCAGCACTGCTCTCCCTGCTGAGCCCCGGCGCTGGGGCTGATGAATTGATTGTGGCAGAACTCAGAGCAGTGGGAGGGCAGCGGTTTCACCGGAGGAGAGCTGGGGAGATGTTACAGGCACTGGCAGAGTGCTGCAGTAATGAGAGTATTAACAACAGCAAATTTCATCTTTTCTCAGGGGGAAAACAAAGTGCTTGATTTGACTCATCCTCCAACCTTTTTCTTTCTTTGAGTAAAATAAACATGGAACTTTGACATTCCTTCCATTTTATAGGGATGTGTTACACATTGCAAGGACGTAGGGCTAATGCAATCATCGGAAGGCTTCAAAAAAAGGGGTATCTTTAAATTTTTAGTAAAAATGTAAGGTCTTTATATCCACAGAATGACGAAGGCAACAAGTTGGACAGAAAAAGCCATAAACATGGACTTGTAAGGAAATGTAAATCTGAAAGCTGTAAACCCAAACAGCTCAGAGTTTTACAGGAACAATTTCAAGCCTTGCTCAGAAAATTAGAAAGGTTACTTTTTGTTCTATGTAATTTGAAGCACCAGTGTTGATCACTCGTGCCTGCAGTTCCAGTTGCACTGCCAGAAACACCAACAGTTGCACTCAGGCCTGCACCAGCACAGCACAGCTGCCACCCAACCCCTCACAGGGTAAACTGTGTAAAAAGGATGAATACAAGTTATTTCACAGTATTTATATTCTCATTTACATGGATTATTTACATGTCTTTGTAGAAATATTACACCATCCCAAAATACTGTATATTTTGTGTTAGTCTGCAAATAAAGTCTTGCTCAGACCACTGTAGCCATGTTAGTGGCAAATAGCTTTTGGGTGAACTGAAAACTACACAGAGTCACCCTGCTCTGAGGAAAAGGGCTTTTTTTAGTGTCCTCTGCTGTCTAATGCCTTTCTAAAAGGCAGTGTGTGGACCAGTCAGGATGAAAAACGTTTCAATACTTAATGTTTCAAATTTGGTATTCTGCAGTCAGCAATGAATTTTTAATTTTAACAGAAACTGCTTAAGGGTAAAATACGCAAAACGTTTAAAAACAGCAAAACATTTAAAAAGTCACCTAGTGCATCCCAGCATGTGAGATGAACAGCTCAGCCACTTAAAGCAGGTCACATGAAGAGTCAATTCTCAAAAAAAAAAAAGCAACTTACATGTTGAGCTGCATCCTCTTGGGTACCTGGGAATTTCCTGCTCTTCTTCCAGATCCTTCCTTAATCCATCTCAGCATCACCCTTGCTGCAGCATCAGCCAAGCACTCAAAACTGCAAGTTCCTATGAAGAGTTTCAACTTCCTTCACTGAGCTTGTGCTCTCTGCACTACCATTCAGCATGTCCTTCCTGAGCCCAGGGCTCTGGGGCCCCACCTCCCCACTGGTTCCCCAGGACCTGGAACATCCCATCCCACTTCAGCATCACCCAGCACATTGGGTACTTCCTCCATGCCTTTGATTTTAAATGGCTGGGGGCAACACAGAGAGGAGGGACTCAAAACTTTCAGGTATTACACCCCAGTACACCAAACCCCACAGAGAAAAGAAGAGATTAAACCCCAGAAAGTTTTTTAAGCTGGTATTTTTATTAGAACTCTCTACATAAAGCACCTCTGCCTGCCTTAACCTCTCCCAATGCAGCTCTTCCGTTACACAGCACGAGATGCTTTGAGCTACTCCGCGTTCCTGGATTTGGACACGGCCGCCCTGACCGCCTGCATGATGGCATCCTTGTCAATGCCAAACATCCTCAGCAGCTCAGCTGGCTTCCCGCTGCGGGGCACGTGGGACACAGCCAGGCGAGTGACGGTGACGCCGGGCTCGCCCACGACAGCGGCGCACACGGCCTCGCCAATGCCACCTGCGGAGAGAGGGCAGACACGGCACTGAGCGAGTGTCCGAGCAGGGAACAGCCACACTGTGTGTGTGTCTGAGCAAAGGGCCCTGCAACTTACAGCCTCCATCCCCAGGCTCAGGAAAACACCAATCACACGTGTCTGAGTGGGCCAACTGTGAAATGAAAACATGTTCCTGTAGCAAAGGCACTCTGAGGACAAGCAAGGTGCTGTTTCTTAGGTACTCTGCCATCAGCAGCAGGACACACCTGCCTCTCAAGGGTACAGGATTGTCAGCAAGCTTTCATCACCTCAGCATCAGCCACCAGGAAGCAGGTTTAAAAATACACTTAGACTGAAGAGCATTTACAAATGTACTTAACGTGCTGAAATTCCAACCAATCTCGGCAGCACTTCAGAGCTCCATCTTTTCACAGTGCCTGTACGTGCCGCCAGGCACCTCTCTGGGTTATGTAATGTATTCACAACCTTTGCTCAGAACTCAGCTCTGACTCACTATCAGTCACAGGGACAAAGGATGCAGTGGGAACTGCATGGAGGCAGGAGAGACACTAGAAGCAGAAGTACTAGGGAAGAAGAAGACAGGACTTGTGTCAAAAGCATGTGCTGTGAGACCTGGTAGAAGAGGCACTTTCATGCTCCCCTTCAGCCAGAGTATATCCAGGATCACAGGGCTGCCCACAGCTCCAGGCACTGTGGGATTTAACCAAACTGAGCCTCCAGCCAGAGGCACCTCTGTGGATACAGCTGGTGAGATGAGTGTGGTGGGGCCTGCAATGTGCTCAGGGTTCGGATGCACAGACACCTGCCCTGCCTGCACCACAGAGCACCGTGCCAGCACAAGGCCCCTGTTCAGCACCTCACAGTTAAAGACTCTGCCATCTCACAAACCTGCAGTAAAATACTTGTCCAGAGCTAAACACTAAGCTAGAAAATGATGAGGTTCAGTGATCTATCACCATCCATAGTCTGGGACAAAAGTATGGTGTATCCAGCACTGACGGTAGAACCAGCTCACTTCAGGTACCTGGCAAGAATGATGCTCACCTAAAATTAAGATAATATTCTCACAACCGTATCTACTAATTTCTGTTAGTAGGTATCTATGACGGTGGAGAAGAAAAAGGGAGGAATTTATCTCAGAGTAACTGAAAAAACTACAGAAACTGCCCAAACCATCTGATTTCAAGCAGCCTGGAGCCAAGCTTTTGGACACATGGAATACTTAAACCTGCACAGCAATGGTCTCTCTTGCAATTTCACACCTGCAGAGCAGCTGCTGTACAGCCATTCAGAGGACACTGTGCAGAACCCCTGCAGCACAGCAGGAATTTGCAATTTCACTGGGCACAAATGAATCCAGACTTCACATGGAACAAGTGCACGAAGGGCACACAAGGCCAAGTTAATCAGAAAGGCAGCCCTGATTACCCCTTACATCTCAGGAACCTTTCAACCCTCAGTGTCACTTTATAATCCTAACAGCACCAAAACAGGCTGAAATGTCTCTTTTACTTTAATGGGATGACAGTATCACGTCCTGTACTCCTCTGTCAGGTCAGAAGCTGGGAGCTTCCAGCCTCTGAGGGCTGGGACCTCCCAGACCCCACTCACCTTCATGGTAGTGGTCCTCAACAGTGATGATCCTGCCCTTGGTTGCTCTTGCACTTTCAAGTATTGTCTTCTTATCCAGGGGCTTTATAGTGAAGGGATCAATCACACGGATGTAGATTTTTTCTGCATAAATAAATGAAATTATTTGCAACAATGAATTGCAACATGCAAGACAATGCCAGTGGTACAGGCAATGGCTGTGATCTCCTAGACCATTATGAGAACTGCCCACATGAACTCCCAGGTACCTGCACCTGTGGCTCATCTACCACAGAACCCAGCCAAGCCTAATTTTTGTATGTATTCTTTCTCCATGCACCTTGTGGAACAGTGATATCCATTCATTCACAGACATGATGGAGGAGGTTTGGATGAGGGACTCAAGGTTACCAGGAGCACCCATCAGCAAAACAGTAAACTAACTGGCTTTTCCCAGGTAAGAGCAGAATCCAGTCACCAGAAAATCCTCCTTATTCAGACTGTCAATTGTCATTTTTTTCCCAGACCTTTATTTTACCTTTAACTTTATTGTCAAACCAAGTACAATTTCCACCTGATTCTTTGGTCTGTAGGCATTCTGAATTCCTTCTTCACTGCAGGCTGCCACCTCTCAGGTGTGCCTGTCTGAACTGCCCAGCACTACCGGGGCACCCTTAAGGTTGGTTGGCACCACACCCAGAATCTGCCCTGCCCTCATAAGGCAGGCCCAGATGGCTCATTAAAGCTGCACACAAATGGCAATTGTTTATAAAGAATAGCAATTATGTGAGGTTGTCTCTGATCCTGGCTGGCTGAACACTGGGCCGACTCCTACACATGAAGAGGCCCTATTGTCACAGTTTTGTGACTGAAGGCTCTTTAGTGGCCAATACATTTTGGGTATTGGACGCTGCCTCTGCACTATGGGATTATCTCTCCAGAGGTGATAATCAGACTTCAAGATCAGCAGAGCACTGTAAAGCACAGTAAATGTACAAAAATAACAGTGGTTCTGAAAATACAACTTCCAAAATGTCCTAAGCCTCGTGACTCAAGGTCATGACAAACTATCAGTCCACCCAGATACTGCACACAAAGCTCCCCATAAGCCACAGGCAGCATTACTGTACTATCTCCTGCTATTTGTAATCTCTTCCTGGGCAGAGGCCCCTGACTCATAGATGGGTTTTTGATGGTTTCTTTCGCTTATTTCATTGAAGGATTATCATTGCTGCGACATGTCAGTGACTTGAGTACTGCCACAGATTTGTGCCTCTTCCAGGCTAGTTTAGAGCTGCAACATTCAAAAGAACCCAGGTCATCAGTGAGCCCAACCCAGGGCCAGGTGCCCACAGGCACACAGGTGACGAGCTGTGGTTTGGGACCTGGCCCCAGCCTGTTTGCAGCTGATCGTGCTGTACCTGGCCCACCCAGACCAGGTGCCACTCCTGCTTCTCACACAGTGTCCCCAAGCCTCTGCCCACAGGGCACTATCACAGATCAGCAATTCTAAGGAGACCTTGATCTGATCTGTTTGACAATTTTCATGGCCACTAATACTGCTAAGCCAACTAAAACGTCCTCCTTTAGGCAAGACTGGCAGCTGCACGCTGTGTTGTACTGTATCAGCCAACAGGTGACTGACTAGCTGTCTGAACAGTGTAATTAATGTTTACCAGTACAAAGGGTCAGCAGTTAGGCTGCCTGCTACTGATTTTTTTTCCTGTGTTAAATGACAAAAAAGAACAAAGCCCCACCTTTTCTGAGCTGCTCTGCTGCAGCCAGTGCTTCATGCAGAGTGACTCCTGCTCCAATCACGGTCACTTGGTCATCCTTACTCTTCAAAACCACCTGCAAGAAAAAATCTCCATGTGTTTTTAACCCTAAATCTTACTGGTTTTTTTTACATTTCTAGAGATTTTAATGGAAAGATCAAATCTTTGGCATTGCAATACTTTAGAGGGGAAAGGGCTTTTACAAAAGGAACACTGCATTTTTTTTCTGATTCTGTTTATTTACCTTTGCCTGTCCAATATGGAAGTCCTCGTTGTTGTTGTAAATGACAGCGTTTTCAGGACGACTAGTTCTGATGAAACAAATGCCCTGTTTCCGAAGTAAACATGTTAGAAGTTAGGAAAACAGAGAAGTGTTGACATTCTAGTTGATAAAACCTATGGAAAAAAAATACATCAAAACGACTTTTTCTATTTGTCTGATGTTCACCCTTCTGTGTTACCTCTGGTTCTTATAAGTAAGCTCTCTCTGCCCCACCAATTCCCATTAGTCCTTTGTGGCAGCTGGTTGCTTCAAACAGTACAAAACACTTCACCTCCTCTTAAAGCACACTGATAATTTACAATTTCCTTTCTGATTCCAAGATATTTATTTCTCTTTTGTTCTCTTGGGGAAATGGAGAATCCTACTCGAGTTAATTAGACTCTTAGAACTGTACCATATATGTGCAATTTTTACTCTGTCAATTTTAAATTAGAGAAGAAATGCTGGGCTGAAAGCAAGGAAAAATGCTTTCCATCAGTTAAAGTTCAGATGCCCTCCCAGAAGCAGCAGCAAACTTGTACTTTAATCTCTTCTTCACACTCCTTTCCCCATCTCCCATCTTTTATTCCACAAACCACTCATCATATTTGTTACACACCAAATCTCCACACTCCCTCATGGAAAACCCGTAGTGGCAAGATTGAAAATTTTCAGATCATTTGCTCCTTTCTCAAAAAAAACTCCTATGGCAGCCAATGGAAGTATCAATCAAGGAGATGATCAAAATCCTCAATCTAAATTTATCTTTCCATATCCAGCTTTAAGTCTGACCCCAGAGATAACATACTAGGAGAGCAGTTTTAAGTTTACTAAAGGCCTAAGGGAGTTATACTTACTCTTACTCAATATAGATTCAAACTGCATTTGGTGTGTAATCATTTACATCTCCCCAAATCTGACCCACAGCATTCCAGACTGTTCATTCTGCACTAGCCTGGACAGAATGTCTGTAACCTTTCCTTGCAAAGAAAACATCCCACTGCCACGCTGGAGCCGCTGGAAGAATTTACGTGGGTAGAGACATGCAAGAAACATGCCAGAAGCAACAAGGGTAGTACAAAAGACAGAATTATTCTCTGTCTCAGAAATACTGTGATGCAAACCTTGGTGTTGGCAGCTATTTCCACGGCTTTTTCAGTGGCTACAGCATCACTGGGGTAAAACACGGTGGAGTTGGGAATAGCCCGGAACATGCACAGATCCTCCAGTCCCATCTGAGATGGCCCATCCTCACCTGAAAGAATTAAAGCAGGGTTACAAAAGAGCAAGTGCACATTTTTGACAATCACTCAATATAGAAGTGAGGTTCAATGTAAACCAGGGAAAAAAAAAGGAGAAAAGGATAAAATCAGGCACACACACAACATGCAAGTCTACCTGCTTGAGAAAAGAATCATCTTCTCCTTAAACTTGGAACCATCTAAACAGTAAATAAGGATAGAAAGAGACTAAAAAGAAAGAAAACTGGGATTAAAAAGAAAAAATAGGAAATAAAGTATAACACTAAAACAACACAAAAGGAATACAACCAAATAGGAAGGGTACAGGTACAGAAAGAGGGTCACAAGATTTTTGAGCATCTTCAGATTTACATGTGCTGAGGCAAAATTTATACTTGTCAATAAGTGTTCCTACAGATTTAAACTGCTGGAAATGTGAAAGGAGAATTGCATGTGTCCCATCAGAAATGGAGAGTGCAATTGGTGCAACTACTCTCAAATTCTTAGGCTGATTTCAAGATTAAATGAAGGGTATGTATGTATTTTTTAATACTGTAAAAAGGTCTTTTAAGGAGCAGTAGGGCATCTGTGTTGTTAATTTAACAACTCAAGCGCCTCATGGCATAAACTGCAGATCTATGAAAAAGAATCGTTAGCCAGGACACGTGCTGGATGCCATGATTTTCCATGGTTAAAGAAACAACCACCACAACACCCCCCGCCCCCAGTGACCTTATGTAACGGAGCTTTGGGAATGGCACTGTTCCAAACCAACCATGCACAGAGCTCTGAATCCAGTCATGTCACAGCCTGCAGCAGCAGGGCAAAGAGCCTTCCCACATGCACCCGCTACCTGTTATTCAAGAAGGACGAGTTCGCGAGGAAGGAGGAGAATATATTCCTAAGAGCAGCACAAAATTCTGAAGAACTTTAAACATGTTAAAGAGATCAATCATTGAACTCTGCCACTGCACATTACTAATAAAGTAAGCACCGACCAGGAAGAGGAAGTGTCTCGGCTTTCAGTCACAACATGAAAAAACCCTCTCCGCATCACAGTTTCTAAAGGGGTGCACTCTGAATGAGAGGGATCCCAGTGGGCATTTTCCTTTCCGAAAATGCACCCACACAATGAAGACATAGAAGAAAAGTGAAATTATGATGAATAAAATTATCAGGTGATAATTTTAATAACCTGAATCTGAATCTTATCCAAGGTGGAGAGCTACTCATGCTTGTCCTGCGTTTGCTACAATGGTGCTGATAATACCAGCATTCAAAGCTCCTCAATTAAATTCAAAGTAACTTACAGACTAGCATCAAGTTGAGTCTGGCTTTATGAAAATTCCAATTTATATAGTTTTGGAGTACCACAGATCAAAGGAGAGTATAATTCTCAATTACATCTGCAAAACTTACACTTAAAGCTTAATAAAATAAGTAAGTACTTAATATGAACAGTAGCAAATGTCCCAGATACAAAACAGTCTAAACAACTGATATTTCTATTTTTGACACATGTAAACTATGATTTCTTTTCCTATATGTTCAGTTTGAAAAATATAGATTTTTCCATTATTCTCTTAAGACTTTAAAACTTATTTAGTGTTTTGGTCCATCAGCAGCTATTGGTCTAGGAGTGAACTTAGAACAAGTTGAGAAGGTCATTGTGATAGCTATTTCTCATAAATTTAATGGGTTCAAATTTCAGTGCAGTGGAAGCCCAGGTCTACCTAGAACTGCATACATAAAACTTCAATTTTCACCACAGATCCAGATTGGATTCTGAATTCCATGAAGATTTGGAATTCCATGCAGGCCCAAAGTTCTAACAGGAAGTATGCTTCATTCATACCCTTTCATTTAAAATTGAATTTTTTAACTGCTAAAGGATTTCTCTAAATACCTTTCTTTATAACTCTTCATATAAGTTGCAAAACTTACATTAACTTCATATAACTCTTTATATAACTTTATATAACTCTTTATATAAGTTGCAAAACTTCGGGTTGAAATTCTTTTTTGAAAATCAAGTTGAAGCTTGAATGAGATTTGTACCTCAAACAACTTTATAAATCCAAGTCTGCACTTCACAGTCACAGCTCCCAGCAGAACATTTCATGTGCTGAAAATTGAAACTTCAAAGTGTAGTTCTAGGAGACAATTCAGGTAACCCAAAGCAGTTTTATCTTCTTAAGTAAGCAAAGACCAATGCTAATTGGCTTTTGCACCAACACCCTGCTTGCTAAAAGTCTGAAGGTGGAAGGACTGATTTTAGTAAGAAAAGAGGCTTGTAATAGAATCCCTCCCTTAATTACATACAAAAGGCATAATCTGATACACACTACATACAGTCTCTGCTTCAGAAAACCATACTGCTACAAGTTAAGTTTGAGGTTTGGGATGAGATCACACAAGTTTATGAAGCTTCTTTAAATCTTTACCAATATTACAGGTCAAATTAACTATTTTGTTATAAACGAAAAAAACCCCAACTCTACTCCAAACCTTACTCCCAGCGAGAACTATTAAATCAACTGAAAAATTGATGTATGCAGAGAGCCTTAATTTACTGCCCCTGTCAGCTCTCCTTCTCTTTCACTTTCCCTAGAAATACCTACTAGTTTTTCAAGCATGAATGTCTACTTGCATTTTCCTTCTTGGTATGCAAGTCTGTTCCTGTTTTCATGGGTCATGTCTATGCATTTCAAATAAAAAATAAAATTCTCTTCCTCCTTCAAACCAAAGCCAACCCCAATATATGATTTGATGTATGGTGGGAAGCCAAGACCAGAGAAGGCTCTGCTGGTGAGGGCCCTCAGCCAGTTGGTCTGAGATGTGCTGGCTCTGCTGCCTTGCTCTCCCCCCTGGCAAACCCTTTTTCCACACCTCTCAGGTGGATGGACTACAGGACAGGGCCTGGGGGAGCAAAGCTCTTTCTGCAGGAAGATATCCTGGGTTTGGCTAGGATAGTTCATTTTTTTCTTAGCTGGTACAGTGGTGTGTGCTTTGGATTTAGGATGAGAATACTGTTGATAACACACCGATGTTTTGGCTGTTCCTGTGTGGTGTTATCCTAAATCAAGACTCTTCAGTGTCCTCATGCTCTGCCAGTGACGAAATGGACAAAAGGCTGGGAGGGACCATGGCCCAGACAGCTGATCCAAGCTGGCCACAGGGACATTCCATACCACAGAATGCCATGCTCAGCATATGAACTGGGGGAAGTTGGCTGGAAGGGGCTGACCACAGCTCAGGGACAGGCTGGGCATTGGTCAGCGGATGATGAGAAATTGTATTGTGCTTGTTTTTCAGGGTTTATTTTTATAACTACAGTTATTATTATTAGTAGTAGTATGTTTTACTTTGTTTCATTTATTAAACCCTTCTTAACTCACAGGCTTTTTTCTGATTCTCCTCCCAGTCCCACTGCAGGGACAGGGAGCGTGTGAGTGGCTGAGTGGTACTTGGTTGCCAACTGGGATTAAACCACAACAGATCAGGCTCATGAGCTCCTGAGGAACCTCAGCATACAAGAGTCTATAGGAGCTGACAAGATGCATCCCAGAGTCCCAAGGGAATTGGCTGATGTAGCTGCCAGCACACTCCCCATGAAAAGTCACAGCAGTACCAGGTGGAGCCCCTTGTGACTGGAAAAAGGGAAACACTGCACCCAGTTTTAAAAAGCGGAAAAGAGAGGATCCTGGGAACTACCAACTACCACCCTGTACCTGGGAAGATCCTGGAACAGATCTTTCTAGAAGACACGGCACATGGAGGACAGGGAGGTGACCCAAGACAACCAAGGGTAAGTCCTGCCTGACTTTGAGCAACCTGGTCCAGTGGGAGATGTTGGAACAAGGTGACCTTTAAGGTCCCTTCCAACCCAAACCTTTCTATGATTCAATTTTCTGAATTATGTAATGGCTTCACAGCTCCTGTTTCATCAGTACTTAAGAGGTTTTGGATTTTTTTAATCACCATATCAACAATTTCAGTAGTAAAAAATACTGGGATAAGTTGAAGTAGTTATTTCAAATGTGTGATCTCCAAAGTGTTTTTGAGATTGATGGACAAGAGCATCTGTGCAAGAACAGTATCATTAGTTTCTCACTTAAGAGACTGGGAAACAAAGGTACAGTAAGCACATGACTATTCTCTCCACAGAAGAACAGAAGACATCAACTGCAAAGATGAAATGGAACCTCAGTTTCAGTCCAATCCCTTTATATCAGTCTTTACTTGTACAGTAGAAAAGCTTGTATGGAAAAGTCCTATTTTCATCAGGCCAAAGAGGAAAAAAAAGCAGATGACAGCTTGAAATTTTTCTCATTCTTTCTAAATGTGACAATGTGTCCCACAAAAGTGGATTTGCAAATACAACTTTGTCCTATCAATGCTGCCACTGTTACACCACCCCAGCTGTAACAAAGCTTTCCTCCACAGAGCAGGATCCATTTGGCTGCTAGACACTTATCACTAAATGGCTGGGGACTGCTGCTAGGAAGCTGTGGGTGCCCTTACCGATGGAAACCCCGCAGTGAGAGCCGCAGAGGTTGATGTTGCTCTCGGAGATGGCAGCCATGCGGATCTGGTCGAACGCCCGCGAGAAGAAGGTGGCAAAGGTGCTGGCAAAAGCAACGGTCCTGTCACGAGTGGCACAACCAACTGCAATGCTCACCTGAAAGAGGGACATTGGACAAGAACAGTGAATTCCTCATTTATCAGTTGTTTCCGGGACATCATCTGTGGGACTTCTTACCCTAAAACTTTAGCAAGAAGCTCTCAACGCAGATTAAAAATCTGTTTAGTCCTGCTTCTAATTGCTGGCGTTCCCAGAAAGGAAAGGAGGCAACTCCGCATCCCAGTATCTATCCTCCTGCATCTCCTCTGCTCCTTGCTTCAACTGCCAGCTGTTATTGTTGATGCTTACTGGCAGCTTCTTTTCTTTATCTGCTTCAAGCAGCCATTCACAGATTTTTAAGACATCCTCCTCTTTCTTCTCCTGGATCAAAGGCTTATGTTCTCAGTCCAACGGACATGGTCTTGCTATCTCCAGCACACAAAAATCATCATTACTAAGAGGGAATGAATTTGCCTGTGTTATTTGGACTGGTATTTACTAAAAGGGCCCCTCTTTAGCAAAATGGAAATTAAAACAAGGTTGCTAAACTGGTTAGTGCTACAATTACCTCATACATTTATTTGAAAACAATTAAGACCCCGCACTCTAAGGGGACTCACACTGAATGGTTATACTGATCTTTCAATAAACCAAGGGAGCAGTTACCATGTTCTGCTCAGCAATGTAGCACTCGATGTAGCGACTGGGATGCTCCTTCTTGAAGAGCTCCGAGAAGGTGGAGTTCTTTGTGTCGCCATCCAGAGCAATCACTCGATCGTTAGCGTGGCCCAGTTTTGCAAGCGCAACCCCGTAAGCTTTGCGGGTGGCCCACTGCAAAAGGAGAACACACCAGGGCTGCTGTAACTTCCTGCTTCTAGAGGCTTTTTTCTCTTTCTATTTTATTGTTTTCCAATGATAGCAGTATCAAAAGTACATATGAGAACAGTGACACACAGAAGAGTAAACAAACCCACAATGAAGCATTAGAAAATACATCTGTCCTCAAACTGGCAACTCCCCATCAATCCTGCTAGGAAACGTTTAAAACCTTGCTTTCCAATCATGGAAATTCACTGAACCTCAAGGAGTTTCTTCAATTTCAAATGCACATAAAGTAGTTTAGAAAATTGATAATGATCATGAAAAGAAGAAGAATGATTTGAATCTTCATATTTTAATATATTTATATACCCTTGCAATACCCAAGCAAGTTGATTGTCTGTGTCACACCATAGAAACAGGTGTCTGCCTACTGAGAAGAGGTGGGTAGTTGAAATTGTGGCAAGGGATAACACAAAACCTCCTGCCATCCAGTTAAACAGTCTCACACTTTGAAATACCTGACAAACAGTGGAAAATAAGGGAATACCTTTTCTCCCACTTTGTAAGTTGGTGGAGATGGCATCTTAATGTTTCTAATATTTACTATAGGTGCATCCTCTTCTGGAAGGGCTGGAGAAAGCTTTTTCTTGTTTTGGATCCTGTCATCTATTTCCTGAATGACTTGTTCAGCCATATTTTTCGGAAGGGGCTTTCCATGCCAGCTTTCCTTATCTTCAACACCTGTGTATTTAAAACCATATTACAGGTAAGAAAAGTGTAAGAACAATTTAGGTTTTTAGCTGCAGATTTTACCCAGATAAAAGTGCAATGGAGTATGACAGTCTAGTATTGTCTTCCAAGGAAGAAATTACTTGAACAATTACAGTGGTATTCAACTGCATTACGACAAACACATTTAAACAAATAGGAGGAATTTTACATAATCAAATGACATATATTCCAAACCTGTGACAAAATCCCAGCATTTTCTACTGAAATTATTTGTATATTGGCACCTAACAGACCTGGTCCCTAAGTGTGGCAGGAAGCAACCAGTAAATCAGTGTGAACACCTCCCATGAAATTTCAACAGTTAGGCCTGCTTAAACAAACTCAGTTAAGTTTGAAACCACAGTTAACCAAGGTGTCCAATTCAAACAAGACTTGATGTTTTACAGCTTTATTTTAATAGCTTCTGATGACTCTTACCTGTGCACCTGGCACTAACAGCCAAATCACCTCTCTGGCTGATACGCTGCTTTTCACTAAGTCACTGCAAATAATGAACTTTGCTTGCTTACTCAATGAAAAGGAATGAAGATATTCACTGCTGTTATTAATATTTATCTGGTCAGAAAGGCAAGCTCACAGAGCGCTGCTAAAAGCTGTAGCTAAAGGGAATCATGGCAACCCTTGACACACTGAGTGTGCATTTATTCCATCCCACGGACACAACACTCCATAGCTGGCACACACATCTCACTTGATAGGACCAAACCAATTTTCTCAGCAATAATGTTGCTGAGAGGTACAGAGGTTGAAAGACCTTCTGCATGCTATTGCTCAGATGTGCAGGTACCTTCACTGCAGCACTAGGTACATATCATACCCACATGTGTATGCAAAGCAGTCGTTTTATTACCTGATATGCCTTTGCCTTTAAAAGTCTTTGCAATGATGGCTGTTGGCTGATGTTTGGCCTGGCCAAAGGCTTTGCAAAGCTCCTCCACACTGTGTCCATCCACGATGATGGCATGCCAGCTAAGAACACAAACAGATCAACTGTTTCTAAAGGGTTTTAGCATGTGACACTCTCTGATAGTCAGCAATAACAATAACAAATACTAACTTCATTCCAGAGCAGTGTCTTTTTAAGAGACCCAAAGTATGCCAGAAACACGAACTAGCATTTATTTGAGACCATAAAAAATAGCACAGCTGCTTTTTTATAATGCAAAATGAGTCACAGGGGGATCAACAGCTATGAGCAAAATTCACAGCCCACAGACAGCTACATTTCTTCAGACATAATGGCCATTTTTAATCACAAGAGCAAATCAAACATCTAGAAATAAGATGAAAACTGACAATAGATGTTGATTTAAAAAACCCAAAACACTCTGGCATAATTTGGTTTCTATTGTATCTGACAATTTTTTAGCATGGACTTTGCATCTCCACATAGAATTATGAAACTAAATGAAAGCCAACAGACGAAGAATTCTCTTTCAAGTAAAGCTCTCCATGCTGCTTTTTTCTGATCTACTTGCTATGATAGGACATGTGGTCACAGTTATAAATCTGAATTTAATTTGATAAAACCAGTTTTAAGGACCCTAACAGATTTATCTGAGCAAGCAGTCCTTATTTTTCCTCGAAACCAACAAATTCTGCCACTTTTAATATTCCTGCTGCAGCCATAAAGCTGACCAATATCAGGCATTATGATAGACCATCTTCCTTGATGATGGAATCCTTTAGAGCTGAAAGCTCATTTGAACAATTCTGAGAAGCAAATACACATACATTTTCAAATGAGAGATTATCCTGAACTTCTCCCACTCACATACCCAAAGGCCTCGCAGCGTTTCTGGTAGATTTCAACGTGATGCTGCAGAGGAGCAGGGTCACTTTGTCCAAGACGATTAATATCAAATATAGCAACAAGATTATCAAGCTTGTAAAAGCCAGCAAAGGCCATTGCCTCCCAAACAGAGCCTTCAGATAACTCTCCATCTCCAAGCAGACAGTACACTCGATAGCTAGAAGAAATTAAAAATGAAAATAAATTAGGTTTGATCTGTAAGCACTACTAAATCAAAACTCCTCCAATAATTCATAGTAAGAATTCACTTCATTTTTCTACCCCAAACTCAATTCCCATTGTTCACTGCATTCACCTCAGCTAAAGTTACATAACCTTAGACAAAACAAATTAAAACAGTTCTGAGCTGTTACATGTTAGAAAAATAAGATGAGAAATACTGCACTCCTTTCCAAACCTTTGTCTCAAAAAAATCAAGTCTTAAGCCTCCCATTGCAAGGCTTGATTGAGCAAGCCCATTGAACACTGTCACTGTGACTCAGCAAGATCCTGAACAATGCAGGGACAGCTACCTCTGCTTCCTCCTTCCTCCCATATACCCTCTGGAAGGACAACCAACAGGAATTAATTTCAGGAAACTCTAAATTGTGGATGAGCTCAGCTATGGATTAAAGCATGCTGCATAACAAATTCAGAGTTCAGGAAAAAGATAACCAACATGATATGACTTTGCAGACTATTTCCCCAACCACTAAAGCTTTTTATTTAGGTAAAACTCAGTTAGCGGGAGTATTGCCTCATCTCTACCAAATTCAGCCACAGCATTTGTCTTTTACTACCACTCTTTTTCTGGATAACAAAACTTTGTAAATGTTTATTACCCACTAAAATTAAAAAAAGAATAGTAAACTAGCCTTCAAATATATAATTTTAAAACAAAATAATCAAGATGACTGTCAGTGATTTTTTTTTTTACTCAACATGAAGCTATAACAGACCTTTGATCTGATTCCCACCTGCCTTCAGCTAAATGTGAACTCCTTGCACTTAAGCTGCTCCCCAGTGCTGCACGCAAGACCACCTTTTCCTTTTGTCATGTAAGCACTGGTTAGATTTTTTCCACACGTAGCATCTGCTAAACTCAATTAAAATCAGCAAGTCATCTTTCACAGAAATGATTTCAAGCTAGTGAAGTGTAGGACACATTAACTGGGCAGCCTATGCTCAAATGTACTAGAACTGTCAAATAAAATATATCAACCACATCAGGCTATTTTCCTCCTCATACAGATTTGCCTTTAGACATCTTCTTTTCTTGTGCACAAAACAAATGGCAGGAGCAGTCATTTTTGTCTCTGTGGAGTCAAGTGCCTTTCTAAAACATTTTGGAGCCCTACTTTATGATTCAATTATGCTATTATTGACCATAACAGTTCCTTATCCAACGTTCTCCATTATTTGTCATCTGACTTTGAACAGACATCTCCAGCTTGCACTTTCCTTCTAAAGGGACACATCCAGTCTCAAAATGGGTATCAGTTACTCTCTGGAAGTTAGAGGCTCCTCCAACAACTCACTGTCTTCTCTGTTCAGGAACATCAGCTTGCAGTGCTGTCAGGTTACAAAAGAAACACACATATGCACTAATTGTTGCTAGTCTTTAAACCCTTGGTAGTTTCACTGGTAACAGCTTTGTAATTATCTATCATTTAAAACCTGAATCTGAAGTTGGATTTGGGAATGGAGAATAGAATAAAGGAGAATCTGTCTTATCTATGTATGTATGATCTATCTATCTAATTTTTTTTAACAAAATTTTCCCATTGAATGCCTAAAATCATGAAATATGAAGATGGAATTACCTGGCTCTGTCAAAGAATTTGCCAGTGTATGCCATTCCACAAGCAGCACCAAGACCCTGCCCAAGGGATCCAGTAGCCACATCAGTGAATGCTTGTCTCTGAGAATAAAAAGACAACAATTACTTTACAGTTAAGAAACAGAAGAAGTAATTTCCAGTGCTAGAAGATGGTTCAACATCCATCAAAATGCAGCTTCTCAACCATAACAATGTGCAACTCCCTCTAAATCTTGCCTTGAACCCCTGATTACCCTGCAATGCACGTACCTTCATGATGACTATCACAAGCTAACTGGGCTCTCTGAGAGGGAACAGAATTTCTCAGCTGTGCTTCAGATAGCAACAGTTAAGAATTGATGATTTTGTGTAAAAAAGAATAAACTGAAACAACTGGCTGGGAATGGAAAGACCAATGAGGTGACCAAACTGGATATAAACTCTTGAAATACCTCAAAGCTGCTTAAAAGACAAGTGAAACCTGGATGGAACTTTACATAAACATTTATAAAATGGAAAATATTGCCATGCAGGACTGTAGATGAACTTTACTCCAACAATAAAGGTCATTTTTACATGCTTGTTCAAACACAGCTCAAATTCAGTTGTGAAGCCATAAATGCCATCATCCTTCTTTAGACTTCATAAAGAAGTCTCTATCTTTCCTGTACTGTACAGCTGGCAACCAAAATTGCTGTGAAATACATGCACTTATTGTTTCACAGAAAGTATAATTTTTTATCAAAGATTATGAGCACTCACTGGCACTGGGTGTCCTTCTAGGACAGAATCAATTTTCCTCAAGTTCAGTAATTCTGCTTCTTGTAGAAAGCCAGCCTCTGCCCAAACAGAATATAAAATTGGTGCTGCGTGACCCTAGAGAGAAACAGAAATTTTAAACAAAGCACGAGTTTCACAAATCCCAAGTATCAAGACAAAACTCTACAAAACTGACAAACCCTGAAATCAGGTTCTTGTGCCCATTAGGAAGGCACAGAGTTATTAAACAGTTTTACAATGCACACATCCACACTGATGCTTGTTTCCAAGTTCTCCACACCCCTGCTTAGAGCACCCCAGCAGGATGAGCGGTGTTATCCCACTAGAACTTCCTTCAATACAAATATACTCAAGGTTGAATGCAATGAGTGACAACAGGCAAAGTTTTAAGCTTTGTACACTCAGACCTTTGTGGAGCAGTCATCTTCCACCCCTGGAGTCATTAACAGTCAAAAGAGCATGCATGAAGCCATTTAGCAACTCTGGACAGAAACTCTGATTAATTAGAGAGCTAAAGCAAACATGAGGAAGTGACTGTCTCAGGGCTTCACCACCTCAGCATTAAACGCTTGCTTCTCACTCAATTCCTTCTTTCAGAATGGCCACCAGAAATGGCAACAGTTACATCCAGCACAAGGACATTCACCATGGGCTACACAGCACTACTGTGAGCCACCACTTGGGGAATTCTGACTCAAAGATGGAATGTGCCTCACTGGAGCACTTCATCTGCCATGTTTCACATAGTTATGTTTTCTGAAGGCTCCTCACCTGCCGTTATGTCATATGAACAATACATCCCCATGTTTTACAAAGGCACAATGTAAAAGGGGACAGAAACACTAAAAAGGGGATTAAGTGTTTTCTGACCCACAGTGGCTTCAGAAGTAGTACTGACTTTAATATCATACTGGCACAGTAGGAATGCAAACTACAAACTACTCACTAACCTGCCCTGTTTCATGTAATGCTCCCTGAGAAGCTGGCAGGAATTAGTGCCCACTGTGACGTGGCTGCAGGCAGAACAGCGGGGCTGCATTTAACAAGAGAGCACAAAAGCCAACTGCAACTGCCTCGTTAGAAAATTGGTTATGCCAAAATAAAACAGACCTTACTGCATCCTGATAGATTTTATAGACAATATAGTAACATTTATTATTTAACATTAGAATAACATAGTGAAGTTAAGACTTATGAGGACACATTACACAGACCCTTTTAAACTGCTTTTAAGTTATGCTACAACTTATTTCAGCCAGCTTTTGTCTTTCTGAAGCAGACAAATTCCAGGCTCCCAAATATTTCCAACAGACTTCTATGCAGATGTAAATGTATATAAGCACAAGTCAAGAAGACAAGTCAATTTAATCTACAGACAGACAGCTCTTTGCTACAGACTGCAACAGGACAGCAAAACAGTAATTATTTATTTACCTTTGAAAGAACAAACCGGTCGTTACTGGCATTTCTGGGGTCTTGCACTTTGTACCTCATGGTATGGAAAAACAGCACAGACATAATCTCTGCTGCACTGCAACATGATGTAGGGTGGCTACAAGTCAAGAAGACCCAAGATTATCACTTGTGTTATAGTTTGCTCAGGACTGTATCTTTAAAATATCATTTTATCAGACCCCAACTCCTCAGCATTAAACCACACAAATCTGAAGTGTTTGATAACCCACCCCGTGCCGTTCCCCCAGTGCCAATCAGTTGTACTTTGAGACAAAGGGAGCCTCTGATCTAGTTGAAGTGGATGTTCAATCTAGACCCTGCTGACAGCTCAAGGACTTATCTTTTAGAGCTCTCTCTTCTTCTGCATGCCAAGGACCACCACCTGAAGGGGTGACTGAAGCACAGGGACCTGTGCCAGTCTGGGCCTGAAATCAGACTCCACTGATTTATCTGGTGGCAGAAATTCACACCAATGCAGAGGAAACAAGGACAGCTTTCCACAGTACTGGAGCCACTCGCTGAGTGGAGGAATAAAAAGCATCAGGACTTGTTCAGGCTCTGATGCACACGCAGGGATTGCTAATGCAAGATTAACTTTTGCAGAAAGTTCTGGAACATTTATAATTGTATAACTTAGGAACCATTTCATTGTACCATATTAGAACTGACAGAATAATAATTCTGATTTCTAAAGAGGACATTAAATAATGCAATTCCTGTTTTCATCTTCTACTGAAACTGGATATGGAAATTTACTGTCTCCAGTAAACACCCAGATACACGTTGTAAAATACTAAATTACTTAATCTTTGGCTAAGAGAGGAACCAACATTTTCTACATTTACATCTTTATGAGTTTGAAATATTGTATGAGTTGGTTTATCAAACGTTTTGAAGTATCTGGGACAGCCTCTCCCATTGAACTATCTGCGATAACATTCAGAACATTCTTCAACAGCAGCATGAATTCATACTTTAACTATAACTTGCCTTAGGAATACACAGGCCCATTTCAGAGGCAACTGTGCCATAAAGTACCAATAAGTGAATATAAAGTTATGTGAAGAGGGTATTTGCAAGTGGTAAATATGGAGATATCCCACGACAAGGTACATATTTCATCTGAAGTGCAATAGAAGGGCACAGAATTACTTTTATTTATCTACATTACTGTAATTTATGTAATGATCACTGTAGTTCTTATGCACCTGGAAGGGGTGGCACTACTTGACCACTTGAGAGTACCAGCCTTGGCTTTTCACTTGCCATAAAGCTTAAAAGGGGTAAGGACGCTCTTTAAAAACCTTTATTGAGTGTGGAAAATAGCATTTTTCAGATTTTACTGGTGTAAACAGCATCATTCTTGACATCAGCCATTGCTACGGAAGTACAGGAAAGTGGATGATGAACAGTAAGAAGGTTGAAAATGCAGCTTCATCTCACTTTCTCTGCTACCAACATTTACTTTTCCTCATTAGCAGGATATTCTCAAAATAGTTGATCCTACTTGTAGAACAGGACAAACTGACTATGAAAGTGTCACTTCTGTTTCCCACATGTACATTTACCATGCATGTTAGGATTAGACAACACTTTCCCTAGAACTTTAATCAGAATATTTTCTTTTGATAGTAATAAACCTTCCCGCCCAACATCCCCAACGTAACTGTAATAAGAGAATAAAAACATGCAAAACACTAGCAAAATACAAATTACGGTTAGTGTCCATCCCTTAGTAAGTACTCACACACAGGAACCAAGAGAATTAGCTTTAAACCATGGTTCAAACATATTAGTAAATATTTATGTATTTGAGTTAATCAATAAGCCTTACATGCTTGTTTAAAGCTTTCATTCCTTTAATTTTATTAACTTTATACTTAACCATACTTCTATGAACTCCTGGTCTTGATTAAAAAAGTTTTAAACCACCTAAAATGGTAGCATGTGGAAATAAAAAAAAGTAGAAAAATTTAATAAATTACCTGAAAATTGGAAAAAAAAATCTTGTTAAAACTACAGGTTAATTAAATGAATTTCTACTAACAGAATTAACAAAAAAGCCTTAACTTTGAAATACAGTCCTTCAGTAGGAAACCAAACCAAAGTACACTAGAACACCAAAATCCTGGATCCACACAAAGCAAGGGTAAAATGATTACTCCAAGTTAGTTTTGTGGGGGTTGTTTATTACTCTGCATCAATTGATATTTGTTCCATCTACATGTGTCCACACTTTTCAACTAGAAAGGATAGTGGTAGAAAGCTAAAATGGAACACTGAGTCAAAACCAAAAAAAGAGAAGAAAGAATAACCTACAACAAGTGATCACACCACTTGTGTGGTGTGTAACACAAGTATTATGAAACTTAACTGTCTCTTAAGAAACTCTTGCAACTTCCACTTTTAAGAATGTATCCATCCTGCTCTAGGAAGCCAAGGCACTGTTTCAAAACTGCAGAAATTTATCATCAGCTACAGGAGAGACTCTACTCATTTCAATGGAAATGTGTGCACTACTTATCTAAGAGAAAAAGCTCTTCCACACCCCAAAGCAAGTATGCTCAACCTTTACAACTAACTTAACAGAATTTTTTGCCCACGTAAGTAATTTTGAACACGAATTTTTTTTCCAGTTCACTGAATTTTTCCACTCCAGCTGGTGAAGTACTCAAAGTGATGTGTTTGAGCAACTTCAGGATTAGACTGACTTAGCTCTTGTCCAGGCAAAGGCTGTACTTTCTTGAACAAAAGGTAAAACAAGTAAAGACTGCAAGAACTGGTGTGTCATATCTACCACACCACCACTTGTGTTGCAAGACATGCCACAGTTCACAGAAATTACTTCCTTGAAAGTGGTAGGCAGGTACTGTTTTCTCCAAAGTGTTTTTATTGCAAGTATTTCCTTCAGTTTTTACAAACTACACCTTTAACAAACATGCATTTCCTTAACAAATCAAAGCCATCATGACAATTCACTTTTTTAATTAACTGTAAGCTTCTATTTAAACTTAACTTGCATTCAAACATCTTTTTCCCATCCTCAGTGCACACCAGCAATTTAAGCAAAGCACGCTGTCTCAGTTTTTGGAAAACATATTCATAACGCACAGCTGCTTTAGAAATGTACATGCTTTGCCTAGCTCCACAACAGACTGAATGTCTTTTGGGCACGTTACCACACCACCATCTTGGCAAACAAATCTTATTAAGAAAATACATTACTTGTCAACAGAATCTTCCCTCAAGAGCCCATCTTTCATAATCTGCTTGCTATCAGGTTGTGTAATAATTTCAGACTACACAACTCCAGTGGCAGAATAAACCAGAGGGATTAATGAAATGCCTTTGTGCAAGAAGGACTCAGTATTGTAGCACACATGAACCAGGGAATAAAAAGCTTGAGTAAAACTACTTTTGCTGTCTCTTCATCAGTATGGTGAGAATGGTTTTACTGGTGAATTTCATGGATCGTGGAAGAGAAACAGAGGCTGGAGTATGATCCTTACTCTTAAAATAGCACATCAGACAAAACAGAGAAATAATTTTATCTGTTGATTACACAACTGATACCATACATCCCTGTGGCCTGTTTAAAATACATACTGGAAGCTGAACACAGAAGCCCAAGCTCTACAAAGCACAATTTTTCCATTTACATTTTCACGCAGACTTGTGTAATACCGTACACTGTAGCTCTGAAACAAATCAAGAACTAAAAGGACAATTGCTGTGTATCCCACACTTCTCTCTCCAGACTGGACCCAACAAGACACAGATTTGTATCAAAGCACTGCTCTGACTTGCTGAGAGGTTTCCCGCCTCCAACACCCCATTTCACAGGAAGAACCACAGCAGCGCTTTCATTTGCTGTCTGCAAACGGAACGAGTAAAGTTCAGCTTCGAAAGCCATGTGAGGCAGCTCATGCCAGGCACAGGGTGGGGACTGTAAGGCAATTCAAAGAAGCTTTATAATATTTTACACACCACCCTCCTTCACACAAACCTCAGCATCCAAGCGATTCCTTCAGATTTTTTTTTAAATACCGCAGCTAGTTTCAAAGAGGTCCAAAGGAGGAAATTGCAACAAGATGGGATATGTGTAAAAAAAAAAAAAGCCAGCACTTTATATGGAAGCATTCATATATTATTCAAGCAGAAAAAGTGGCTTTAATTTTACATGACTAAAAGAGGATTGTCTGCAGAGATTTTTTTCCATAGGTAAAGCACGATCAAAGGAAGGATAACCCTGGAATCTGCACACATCAGAGCCCACACTAAATCCTGTCCAGAGGCCTGAATAAACTGCCCATTGGAGACCGCGGGCATTGCACAGATAATCCCACTTGGGCTCACTTGAAATTCTGTGCAGAATTAGTTCCAACTGACGGGCACGCAATGAAAAAGAAGCCGCTTGCGCCTCGGGCACAAATTCTTTGGTTTCCAGTCCTGCACCAACTTAGCATTCCCGGCCTCTCTCCCAGTCACAACACCCGCCGGCACCAGCGACCGACGCGGCCCAGCCCGGGCGGGCTCTGTCCGCGGAGCCCCCGGCCGCCATTTCCACATGTGCCACCTCCGCATCCACCAGCCCCGGGGGTGCCGGGGCTTCGCTCGGATCGGCCCTGCCCGCTCCCCATCCCCGCGCACGCCGCCCCAGCGCTCCCGCGGGCGGCACGGCCGGGCCCGCAGCATCCCCGCACAGCGGGCGGGAAGCGGACCGCGGCACCGGGGGCTCTGCCCCCGGGGTACCGAAGCGTCTCCGGGAAGCGGGAGCCCGGCACGGCCCCTCGCAGCACCATCCCGAGGCCGGATGCAGCGCCGGGATGCGGGAGCGCGGCTCCGGTGTGCGCCCCGGGGCGCTGCCCGCCCGCCTCCCTCACTCACCCGGAGCCGGCCGCGGTCGTGGCCTTGATGGAGCTGATGCGGAGCCGGTTGGCCGTGTCCTTCAGCGCCTGCAGCGTCTGCTGGTCGGGCTTGTGGTAATCCTCCATGTGGGCGACGCGGGAGGGCCGCGGCAGCTGCGGGGCTCGGGCGGCGACGGCTGAACCTGGGTTTGCGCTGGGCTCGGCGAGGGCTGCGGCGGCGCGGCTCACCCGGGCCGAGCGCGGGGGCGCAGAGAGGAGCCTGGGGGCGGGGAGANCGCGGTGAGGCGGAGCTGAGGGCGAGGGACCCGCGCTCCCCTTTCATCGTCGTCCAGGGAATCGCAGAAGTGTTAGGGCTGGAACGGAGCTCTGGAGATCACCGAGTCCAGTCCCCCTGCCAAGGAAGGGTCACCCAGAGCAGGTGACACAGGAACGGGTCCAGGTGGGTTTGGAGTGTCTGAAGAGAGTGAGACTGCACGCCTTCCCCGGGCACCTGTTCCAGTGCTCTGCCCCCCTCAACGTAAAGAAGTTTTCTCTCATGTTGAGGTGGATTTTCGTGTTTTAGTTTTAGCCATTGTTCCTGTCCTGTTGCTGGGCACCATTTAAAAGAATCTGGCACCATCCTCTTGGAACCTGTCTTTGAGATGTTTATATGCATTAACGAGATCCCCTCAGTCTTCTCCAGAATAAACAGGCCCAGCTCCCACAGTCTCTCCTCATAAGAGATGCTCCAGACCCCTCATCTTTGTGGCCTCCACTGGACCTCTCAGCGGCTCCTTGTCTTTCTTGGACTGAGGAGCCCAGAAGTGGATGGAGAACTCCAGGTGTGCCTCACTAGGGCTGAGTAGAGGGGCAGGATCACCTCCCTCGACATTTTGATTCAACCCGTGCTCCGTAAAGCTGTTGCTGAGGGTCTCCACCCCAGTCTGTTCCTGTCTAAAAGAATGTCACAGTACCCCACAGCTTAACAGGAACCTTGTTCTTCCATACAATCAGGAGGAAGAGTAGCAGACTTGCCCCATGTGGCTTCCTGTCAGGAAATAATTCGTATTTCCATAATACATGTTTAAAAATGTGATGAATACAGAGACTTTTGCATAAAATATTGACTTTGCCAGCCATCAAGCAGCCAATACATTTCTTTAGCAATTCTGAACACCATGACATTAAAGCTACAGACTTAACAAGGCAAGTAAAATATTTCATATTTGTTCTAGAAAGCTCAAGCAGCACTAGAAGTCACAATCTAGAAACAAAAAAAATATGTTAATCAGACAACAATGACAAAAAAAGCAGTAGTGCTTGGTTGAAGGTTGGAATTGATGATCTTAAAGGTATCTTCCAACTTTGATGATTCTATGGTTCTAAAATACTTCAGATCTTGCTCATGAAACCTAGTATTCCTGCACTGCATTCCTGTATTTCACTGTTCTGTCCACTGGTAGTTTGTCCTAGAAACTCTATGGTATTGATTTAAAAATACCAGAGTTACATGTAGTGAACTAATGCTATCATCATCTACTTCCAGAAGTCACCGAACCACTCACATTAAAAAAACCTACACCTTCAAGGCTCTGCAGACTTTGGGTCTCAGGAACAAAGGAAACCTCCATGTACACAGCATTCAGCCATGCTCACTTGGCAAACTGCCAGTAGGAAATAACATGTGAAACTTTTTAGGAAAGTAAGATAAAACTTTTTCCCTTAAACTAACCAATTTATTAGAAGAAATAAAAGCAGACACCACTCCCTTAGCCTAACTGCTTTCTTAAACTCTTTCACCAGTTATCTTCTTGAAAATCCTTTTAATAAAAATCTTCAGAAGAAAAAGTTGACTGGAAATAGGCCAGGAAGGATAAAACAGCGCCAAACAACCAGACTTGACAGTAGCAAAGTGCAGAGGTTGTTCTGGAGAGCACCATACAAAGGTTAACTGCTGCAACTGCCATTTGCTCTGCTCCAATCTATAGTCGACCTTCCAATAATTGGGTAGGGTTGGCCAACTACCTTTTTTTCTGCAGAACCAGTTACCCAAATCCTTTAATTTCAGTAATACACTTTAAAGTCATATGGACAATAAAATTGGGATATGGAAGAGCCTGATGAGAGTCACATAAGCTTTGGTTTAAATTTAGGAACACTGAAGACATGGGCTATAGTTCCAAGAGCTTTCAGTGGCCAAGCAGATGGCCAAGAAATGAGGGTATTAATGCATTTTTAGGGTTATTGTGCAGGTTTCCTCTCAGGTTACAGAAAGACACATTGTAACCCACCATGTCTAAACAGCAGCTTGGAAATTAAATAACATGTGATAGCTACAAATTAGCTACTTGTGCAGGAAATCCTACCAAAGAGATCCTAGCTGAGGAAACAGAAACAGGACTGCCAGACATGGTGGAGACAATCATCAGCCATTCTTAACAGCAGTTTCCCCACAATATTCCTGTTAAAATCCACTTTGACTCAATAGGATATGAACTTCTTTTGTCCTCCTGGAGCTCTGATGCCCAAAGGAATATTGTCAGTAGGGGAGTATGAAAGATCTCAAGAGTTACAAGTAGCATCTATGAGAAATACTGATTTTGTCTCTTCCTTTGCAGATTTTAAACTATAAAATCTACCCAAACTGTTGGTGAGGTAACAGTAAATTCAAACCTAAGTTCCCTGTAAAAGATCCTTAACTGAACCTTGCATATGCTACACACCAGCAAATATCTTGCTTGAGATCTGGTTGTGCCATTGCCTCAAATAGGCCTAAAATCAGACTTATCTTGTAGAGGGAGGGTTTCCAACTTCTCTGAGCATGTTGCACAACTTTTCCTCTTCTCCTCTGTCCATCCTTTCCACAACCTGTGAGCCCTTCTCAAGGCAACAGCACACTTGATTCTGTCTGCAGCCATATGGCCAGAAGGTAAGGCTAAAGCAGCTTGAGCCACCATTCTGGATCAAGTTTCCCAATTGTTCCTTGTTCTCTTTGTGCTCTGATTTTCTCTGCTGGGCAGTCCCAGAGCTCATGAACCGTATTCCTTTCAAATAAAGATGAAACAGAAGATTCAGTCTGAGAAAGCAGCTAATACATCCCAGCTGCTAATGAGTATTCAGTCCAACAGGACAGACAAGAGCTAGTTTGGAGCAGAATTCAGACTCCCTTATAGTGCAGATGGGGAGTCCTCAGCACTTTCTCATGTGCTCTATAGACCTGCTCTACTGGAATCTCCAACCTGCTGATGTAGTTGAAGACACAGAATCATTTTAGCAGCACAGCAGTGTTCATTAGCTTGAACTCTGTACCATACTCACTGATTTGAGAGCAGTAGTTAAAATACTTGCTGTGCTAGGGAAGGGAATGACAATTTTTCTATCACCCCTGCTGTTTAAACACTGTTCTTTAGACAGATGTTGACATTTGGCTCAACCCTCATCTCACTGACATGGAGTTATCCATGTCAGTTGAGTGAGGTTAGGCAGGATAATTTGGTCTTCCCTAATATGTGGTTTAGAAGAGGTGCATAAAATAAATTCTTCAAATGAGGCCAAGCGGAAGTGAAATCATGTTTATGATGCCTAACTCCACAGTATTTTGTATTGACCAAAGATACATTAAGAAAACATGGTTGTGCACCCAATTTCAGCGGCAGAAAACATTTCAAAAAAATTCCTAAATACATTTGCATCAGAAAACAAAAAGCTTATTCCAGAGATATGGCTATGTCATCTTTCTGGATGGCTGGTAGTATGTACAAATGGGAAAAAATCAAAATGGAAGCAGGTATCATGAAAACAACAAAGTAATTTCTACACTAAGTTTTTGCTTCTAACAGATTAATTTACTCCCTGTTTTCTGTCTACAGTGTGATTAGGAGGCCAGCATTGCCAGGCTTTTACTGTTCTTCTCTGCATGAATCATTGGTAGTGGCAAGGTGAGATGACAGTCAACTAAAATAGAGTTCAGTCACTCCCTTCTCCTTTGTCAATGTCCTTTGTTTCCTCTCACAGTTCTTTTAAACATAAACTGGCCAGGTCACAGCCTTGCTTTTGCCTTTGTTGGCCCAGGCTGATTCCATTCTTTGGCTGAAGAATAAGGCCTGTGGTCAAGTCTCTGTGATTACAGTGAGGATGTGCTCTTGAATCTGCCTTGGAAGGATGGCTCCCTCACAAACTGTCTCCCAAGTGTACTGGCAACAGCAAGCTTAGCAAGTGCCTTTAACGGTGCTTTCTTGTTTCCCTCCTGTAAGAAAATAAGGGGGGTGATCTGAATCAGTCCAGTATTACGGTAGCTCAGAACTTCTTTTGTTTCCTCCATTGTTACCTGAATGGTAAAAAGACTTTAAGATAGACTTCGCTTAGACAATGTCATTGGGAGATCACTGCCCACAACTCCCCCTTCATTCCCTGAATCCTTGTGCTGCATCACCGAGTGCTTATTGTGGTATTGTGTTGTTAAAACAGCAGCTCAAGCATTCACAGGATGAAATTCCACCTTGTGTCAGTGCCTCCACTTTGATCTACTGAAGAGGCGTGTTATTTCTGCTACTCTGACCAAGTGTGATGGACTGTAAAGCAATAGCTGAAGTCATGGTATACATTGCATACAACAGTCAACATTTCTTCCACATTCCTGGGACTTGCCTCTGAAACCATGTACAATGTGATTAAAACAAGGATGCAAATGTATGGACAAACAGTCTTGCTTCAGAACATACAATCACATCTCGTTAGCTTCAGTATTAACTACTAGACTAGACAGCGTATTAAATACATACACGGGATAACTGGATTTTTCCATCCCTTCCTCCATGTTTCAGCGTCAGGGCATTATGTGCAGCAGAAGCAGGAAAGCTCAGCTATGACTGACATTTGCTGAGATACTGCAAAAATGCATTGCTGACATAAGTACATGCAACCCTGTTTACCAGAGCAGGAGCTGCATGCACTCAGCACTGCTGGAATTCAGGCCAGTTAGCTACCATGAGGCTACGTGCCCAATTTTGCCGTAAAAACTGTTCTCAAAAGATTGCCAAATCCAAGTCTAGTAAGAGCTCATCACTACAAAATCCAAACAGTAGTGAGTAAAGAAAATGCGTGGAGATGTGGGAGGAGACCAACAGGCTGTGCAATTGCAGTTTGAGCACTGTATGGATTCCAAAGTGAACTGGAATTGCCAGTCACTGCTGTCCTGGATTGTAACCTTGCTAGTCCTGAACATCTCCATGTAGTGCACAGGGTTTCATTTAATTTGCAGAGTACCTTAACAAAGAGAAGTGGAATTCCACTCTCTGTGGAACTGTGGTGAAATTCCAATCATTGTAGCCTGATGGATGGGAATGCAGTACATTGTCAGACCAAATCTGGTGCTGCAAATTTTCTAGAGACTCAGTCCTTATTGTCACATCTTACTCAAAATAAATTCTATTCCTTCATCAGTGATAGCTGGTGGTTTTAGATAAGCACAAGTGCAGACTCAAGTAAACACCCTGTGAAAGAATATTCAGCTGTGAAATAACGATCAGCTCTGCAGTTCCCATTGGAGCATGAAAAACACTGTCAACATCCTTTAGTTGCCATAGAACAGCAGTTTGTGCTACGAAGACTACAAACAGCTATAACCAGCAACCTGGAAAATGCAAGGTTCTTGTGCAGCACCTGATCCAGAAACATCCAGAAGGGAAATCCATCCACCTTTGAAGTCTGTAAGAGCAAGATACAAGAGAAAGATACATACAAACAGAATAGATTCATAGTTCAACTCAACTGAAACATTCTCCTCAGCTGACAAAGTAGTCTGGAAAAGGAAAAATGTGTGTGGAAAGCTTCATAACAGAACAGACCATTTTTGAGTTACAGGCAGGCAAATGTAGGATAAAAATAATTTTAAACCATAGTAATTTTTATATTGCCTAAATATAAAATAAAAATGTCATTTACTAAAAAAAAAAAATTCAAACAAAAAGTTGCAAAGTTTCCAAAATATTATGACAATTTTATAAGATAGGAAAAATATTCAGATTAAACCAAATAACTTCAGGCAAGTCTTAAACAATGAGACTTTTTTATGTCTATCTAACATGTAGCCTGCCAGAGCAAAACCAGAACATTGCATATCTCACACAGTTAAAATGAACTCACAGTGACTAGGTTTGGGCTGCTTGATGATATTTAGGAAAGTATTTCTGCTAGCAGTGTGAGAAAATTACAGTATTTAAATCAAACTTTGTAATGCTAATATTGCAGTATTTTGGGGTATTTGCATTGGTTTAGTATAACAAGGATGTTGTTTACAAAACTAATGACTTTTAACTTGTTGCAATTTCTTCTCATTATGTTAAGATAAATATTAAATACTTCTGCAATAGGAGTTTGAGGCATTTGCCTGCATCTATGCTTGAAAGGCCTACTGAATACACAGATGTTCCACAGTCACTTCACCATGTTTGCTTTCTCTATTTGATTCTTGAGTCAAGTTCCATAACGCTCTTCAAACAAGCTCAGAAGTTATTAGTCTCTTTAGTCTTTGTTTAAATGAATATCTGTGTTCAAATAGCTGAATTTGACAAAACTGAAAGAATAAAGTTATTGATGATAGCTTGTGCAAAGCGAAATCTCCCAAACAGCAGTGCTTTCATAGGGTGTGCATGTTTAGAAAGAAGGTGTAAGAGAGCTATAATGACCAAATAAAGCAGGATTTATTTGTGCTTTAATGCATAGGAGAGAAAGTGAAAAAAGTCTTCTTCAGCCTTACCTCTGCAACACAACGGGCTTTGACTAGAAGACCTTTGAAAGAAGAGCTGCATTAGAAGCCCTTCGAGAAGGAAATCATTCAAGAATGGATGAAATGGATTGATGCCAGAGCATTCTCTCATTATGCAGACAATTATGCACCACCAGCACATCCTTCCACATGCAAAAACACAGTGACTTCAGTTAGACATGGAACAGATTGTTCAGCTCATCTTCAGTAATAACATTATTTAGCTGCTAATGAATTTAAGGAAAAAAAGAAAGAAAAAAGAAAAAATCTCTGATGTCTGTGCAGCACATCACCAGTAATTATAAGAAATTTTATGTACTGCATGAGAACAGGTATAGGAGCAGTAATAAGATCAGGCTTTTTTATCTGAAATGAAGTTACAGATAAAGCTACATCACAGGCCCAGGCTCAGGCACTATGTACTATGAATCTACATTACTTTCATGTGTGTCTGTTACGTTAGCAGTTTCCCTCAGACAGATATCTTCATATCTGAAGAATATTAATTTATTTTCAAACCCTTATTAAAAGTACTAAGTAAACCTTTGGGGTTTCTGTAAAAGCTTCTGCTGTGGCAGAATTTTCCTATTAAACCATTGAGAATTAGAGATTTCTCTTTATAATGGGCACCTTGTGCCTTCCATCCTGAAGATCACATCAGGAGCAGGACTTACTGTAAACCACAACAGACTCTGTACACATCCAGGTCCTGCAGGCTTTAACTGCACCCTTGTACCTCAATTCTTGTGGGGAGTTTAAGATAACAGAAGCTTCCTTTGCAGCAGGTTTGTTACATGAGAGAACTGTGTCCCCAGAGGACAGAAGCCAATTTGTTTGATGCTTAAAACGTAAACCAGAGAAGGCACTTAGCATCACCTATAAATCTCAAGCCTACATGAGAAAGCTGGATAACCTGCTAAGCCTCTCCCATCCCTCTTCTGAACCACAAAAAGTACGAGCAGGATGTGCAAGTCATATGCTTTCTAAATTAAGACCAACAGAGTTTTGTATACAGGAGCCAGGCTGGGTGATCTTTGCTCTGTAGATACTCTTGAAAGCTTCTTAACTTATTTATGAGGAGAAAAGAAGTAAAACTTGTGCAATTACATCACATCCCTGTGTGTTTCCAAGAAAGGCCTAAGGGCAAGTGCTTTCATTTCAGCCAGCATATAAAGCTTATTCTTTTGTGGTTTTATTTCCCAAGGTTGATTTTGTAAAATGAACCTTCTTGAATTTTAAAGAATGGATTATGGTAGAAATATTTTTAAAGGTCTACTTAAAATAAAAGTCAAAAGGCAACTAGGTATGAGCAGCCTTGTTCTATGTAGCAGATTTTAAACTGTAATGGGAGGCCATCAAGTAAAGACAAAAATTAGGTACTGCTGTGAATCAGTCAACTCCACTGTGCTGCTTCATTACCAAAGGTTAAAAAGCCCCACAGCAGACCTGAAGAATTAGAGCAAGGAAATCATGTCTACCCAGTCATTTTCTGAACACGCCCTGAAATACTCTGAATTCTTACAGGCAAGCTGCATTTGAGCTTTGAGAACACCTGAAGACATTCAGTAGTACAGAAACAAAACTGTAACTTAAATTCTTCCGTGCTTCAGGAAATACCTTCACAGGCCATACTTTTCTCTCTACAATATCCCCTTTCATATTTACATAAACTGTTTTGCTATTCCTTCCCTTGCTTTCTTCTCAGGAATCTTCTATTCAATGGTCCTTTCCCTCTTGTTTTATTGCCAGTGCTCTTTCAAAAATGCAGCAACTGATAAAAATCTCTCTTCACTGCCCTTTTTTCTCAATGCTTTTTGAGCCTGATTAGGAGTGTCTTACGAAAAGGAAGTAAAAATTGTTGCATAACTGACAAGGATGAGCTTTACAGTTCATGGCTATATTTTAAGTCACAGGTCTATCACAGAAGTTTCATTCTCCTAAATTAGTATGTCAGGTCAAAAGTAAATCCTGCAATCAAAATCTACAAGATAGAAAAAAGGTGATTCACACCTGAAGTTGTGTGAAGATAGGTGAAAAAAATCCACTGCTGGGCGCTGGAAATATCTTTCAATAACATACATTATAATTTCTTATATTCTGATTAGAAAACTAAACTGAAGAGAAATTTACCTCAGCCATAATAAAAACTATTTAGTAACTTGAAGGCATCCTGTTCAAAAATGAAGAAAAGCTGTATGAATGACAGGTGCTAAAGTTAACCCACCCCCGTATCTTCTATAGTGAGAAGGAAGGGTAGTTGAACCCTTACCAAATGCAAGTCCACTAACTCCAATTAATTTGGCCCATGAACATGAGCTGCAACTTATTTCATTCTGCAAGCCTGCAAATAAAATTTGCATTTTAGAGGATGAGCTTTAGGAAGCCTAATGCCTATTCCCTGATCCTATCCAGCACATATCATCATCGTAGCAGGGATTAACTGTATGCTCTCATGCGCTTTCAAAAACCATGACTGTAGAGCCCATAGGATGAAGAGAGAAAAGGCCAAAAAGATTTTGGTTTGCATAAACTTTTTGTACAGTGCCTGGTTTAGCTGGAACTGCACGGGGAAATTCAGAATTACCTTATTCCCAAACCAAAGGGGAGCACTTCATGTGAATTACAGTGAAGAGGAAGACCTGGATCCAGAGAAGACAAACAGATTAATGGCACTGAGAATGAAAAAAATATTCTTGATATTGACCAAACAGGTGACACACCTAACATGGAATTTAGATCTAGATTCCAGAGTTTAAAGTTTGATTCTAAACTGTTTCCACTTTTAAATTTTTTTCAATTATCTTAAAGTAAATCCACGACTTCTGTACCTGTTTTGTATGGCAGTCTTCTATTAGAAGAATCTGCTTCTGGATATAGTACAGGAATCAGTCCAGTATGAACCATTAGATCAACAAATGCCATTCTCCAGTGGCCTCCCCTGGCATTTGATCTGCCCTGCAATCACCAGCTCCTATGGGTAGTCAGAATGGGAATAAGATTTGCTAAGATTAAGAGATTTAGGCATAAGGTTTTGTTTAATTTCAAGATCAATTTCTATGTTTTTTGCCCTCATCAGCTTCCCCATTTGACTTTGTGAAATTCAGATCAATCAGTTGTATGATATCAATCAGATATGGTAGGAGGACAACTGAAATTTCCAATGTCTTGGATCAGAGACCAACACTGGACTGAGAATCAAATGCCATGTCTAGATGGATGAAAGGGGATACCATAAAAAAGTGATACAGAAAGGCACTAAACCCAGTTAGAGCTGTACTTACAAGTCAGTGAAATTGCAGCTGCATTTCTTAATGTGAGAGGAAAAGTGTCTGTTTATCAAATTCAAAATACAAGGCTGCTGACAGCAGCAGAGGACCTTGCAGAGGCTGTTCCCCACTGCCCTTCAAACAGTCAGGTTGCATCTTCTTAGTGGACAAATGCAGTTTGGTTCTAGCCCCAGAATAGAGTAAGGAATTTGAGTTTCTTCTCTGGAAAATATTTACCCTAAATAAAAACTGAACCTTCCAGTAGGCTAACAGAATTCTAGAAATAAAAGGAAACATCACAAGGTTTTAGGAGGTGCTGAAACATTTGTTTTGAAGTTTTATTACAAAAATATATTTGCAAACATACAAAATTTTGGATGAAAAAATGCTCATTTTTAAACATTTATGCAATAACTTAATAACTGCAAACATACATAGGTGCTATAAAACCCACACCATACCAAAAACGTTCATGATGCAGTATCTACATTTATTGACTTACAATTATTCCGGTTTCCAGAAATCTTTCCTGAAGCCCCCCCTTCCCCATGGTCTTCATACTGAAAGAACATGCAAATGGCTACAACTGGTGCATATGCAGAAGTGATAAAACTCAGAAATTACTAAAAGCACATAAGGTACATAAAAAAACCTAACTAACCATATGCCCATACACTGAATAGATAAAAATAAATACACCACCAAATCAGAGATACTGCAATTTTTCCAACTTGAAGTGAAAGGAAGATATTGCATCTTAACATTTTTGTAACATTGCCAGACAAAAATGAGGTGATACATATTGCACACATTCCTCTTGTTAAGATATGCTGTACAAAGCAACCCAAATACCTGGCAAAAAGGTGGCTGATTTGCTTAGAATACTTTTAAAAACCAAGAAGTCACAAATTAACGTTTGCTTTCCAAAACATTTCAGAAATTCTATCAGTGACTACACGTGGCATAATGGGTTTCAGAATTAAACCAAAATGAAGCAATTAGAAATGCAAGCAAAAACGATACATCCATCAGTGAGTGTTTACATATTGAGTACTTATACACAGAATTACACATTTTATATTAAATCAGGATGAATCACTTGAATTTTTTTTATCACTCATTCTGCAAATCTTGTTTAATTTGGAAAGATATTCTGCTTCTAAAGTTATTAGCTGTTAGGCACCTTTCATATAAACTTTGCATTGTTAAATAACAACAGATAAAGTCTAACTACAAAACCGAGAATTTTGATTTTCCTGAACAATTCAGCAGCTGTAGGTTTTAAAACTGTCTTTGATTAGGGAAAAAGTAAAAATCCAAACTCAAACCTAAAGTAACTTAACGTGAGCCACAAAAAACAGGCTTAGGTAAGAATTAATTTGGGGAGTGTAGTCTGAACTAATAATTTTTTGATTCCCAGAAAGAATAGATAAAATCCCCATTAAGCCAGTAGTTTAAAAAAAAATCACTTGAAAATGGTCACAATCATTTCCTGTGATGCCCCAAAGTAACTTGCTACACACTGGTTATCCCTACATGTGGATAACACAAAACCAAGCACTTTAACAAGCTGGTAATTTCAAACTTATACAAAAATTTAAAAAAATTAGGGAAAAAAAGTTTTTAAATACACAGTCCAGATAAAAAAAAAAATCAAATTTTACACTGTAATTGAGCATGTGTTTTACAATGAGCTTTTAATTAAAGGAGTTTATCTACTAAAGCCACTCCCCTGGCACTTGTCACACTTCTGCAGTAGGGGGCTCCCCAGTCTGCTGGCCGCACGCAGAGGTTGGAACAAACACATGCACTTGTTCAAGGTGTGAAGTTTGCTGTGGACACTACGATTTCAACTCTGGTTCTCTGCCAATTAATTCAGAAAGTTTGGGCAGGGAAGTAAACAACAACCTGTTGCTACCAGGACACTACAAAACCAAAGTGAAGTAAAGATCTGCCAACTGCTTGCTTCCAGCTGCCCAGGAACCCTCACAAATTAAGGATATTCAAAGTAGTATGACTTTTGTATATGGCTGAAGAACTCAAAATACAACTCCTTCCTATAATTTCTGTGGATCTTTGGATATGACTGTATTTAGCAAACAGTACTGACATGCACTATCAGCTTCCAACATTTCTAATCTTACAGACTTTTATCAAATCTTTCTTTGAAGAAACCAGAAGCTGTCCACGAGAAGTGAGAAGTTATGGACTCCGTCTTTGCTAAATCCAGGTAAGAGCAACCCTCTCTTTGGCTTAGATTGTCCATTCTTGTTCAGAGGAACTGCTCCCTGGTTTGTCCCTTTCAGTTAAACTTTTCCTAAAAAGCCCAACAGAAAATTAGTTTAGACCTTCAATCTGAGTCTCACTGCTTATGTGCATACAGAGTATTGTAACTCCAGAATTTATGGAAGAAGCTCCTATCTTCCTTACCAAGTCTGAGTTTGTATTACTGGATTCAAATGCTACCGTTAAATCCAATATATTTCTTGATGAATGCACATTAGCATCTTTCCCTGAATCTTGCACATTTTTCTAACAATATACTATATATTTTAACTGGAAACACTGAACTCAAAGGCTGAAAAGAGCTTTTCAGAAGGCAGGTAGTGCTAAACAAAATATATTTTCCACTAAAAAGCTAGGAAAAAAAACTAAAATAGATCAAATACATAAAAATGTAAATATTTGTTTATCTAAAACATGATGATTTGTGAACAAGTCACAATTAAAGCTCAATTACTAGTTTCCAATGATATGGCCATGCACCTGGACTACATCAACATTAACTAATCCTTAGGATATCTGTACTTACATATATGTTGTAAGGAGCCAAACAATATATTTCTTCATATTTCAATAGTGCTTGAGGGAAAAGAATGAAGCAGTGCATCATAACTCACTACAGATTATCTCTTTACTCAATAACCCAACACTTTTCTACTGAAAAAGCATCCTTTAAAACTACTATTGCTGGAGAAGGTTGGGACCTGAAGTCAGATTAATTACCTTTGCATGCCTTTAAGAAATAAATACAACCCATGGGTAAACCAACACAGCAGCATAAGAAAGTATAATTAAAAATTTTCTGATTTCAAATGGGAAAGTACCGGGTTAAATTCTTAGTGAATAGGGACTTACTAAATCACATATACAAAGCAGTAACATTTTAATTAGATAAACTTCAGACTACGAAGTGTGCACTAATAATCTGGGGAGAGGACAACAGAAGAATAGCATGCATTTGCTTCCCATCTGCATAGTTTTCAACGCTGCAGTTCCAGCACAACTGAAGAATGAAAGCCAACTACGATGTGGTCCATCCTTAAGCTAAAAGGGAACAAAATGTTTAAATATTATCAAACACTGCTGAACAGGAAGAGAGTCTTCCAGTGGTGGTCTCCTAACTATAAATTTAAAATGAGAACTTCAACATGCAACTACTTCGTTGCTTAAAAAAAAAAAGATACAATCATTGAAGATGTTGCATATTTCAAATGTTGCCTTTTTAGAGAAAATGGCCTTACTCACTTGGGTGTTTTATGTCAGCAACGCAGAAACAAGTAAGATTAATAAAGTATTGAAAAGATAAATTTACATGCATTACCTAAAGACTGCTAATGTATTGAGCAAATCACTTTTTCAGACTTTTTGTTAAAAGATTTAACTCCAATGGCCTGGCTTCCAGACCCTTTCTTTCCCCACACCTGCCAGCTTAATCACAAGGCATTGTGCTCTCATTTTCCTTAGTCCTTCAAACTGGAACTAGGTTCCCACAACTGAATTTTGTTACGGTATGTTGTAGTGTACCATACTGTGCATTTGCTGGTTGAAATAGTTTTGAGTCTGTAATCCTTGAACAGTGAATACAGCCAGGAATGAGAGCCAGAGCAACCATTTGCACATTCACTTAATGCTAATGAGAGCTCAAATGCAACTTAAGTCCCCTCCCCAATAAAAAAAAAGTTTGCTGGTGATGATCACAGTGAAAACCTAGATCATTCTGAGAACATTACTTTCATAAGTATTTAAGGAATAATCTTTCCTAACAGGTTCAAATTCAAGACATTGAAAACTAAATATTCTTTTACAAAAATATTAGTTTTATAGATGAGGCATAATTGTTTCTAAAATCAACATATTTTAAGTAGATTCAGCTTCAATTATAGCTTAATGTTGTCTGTACTCTTGGTTAGGACTTGCAAGTAGACTTCATGGATAGTGCTGAGAAAACGGGAATCATTCTGCAGGAAAAATAGAAACACATTAGAAACATTGGTAAAAAGAGGCAAAAAGAGTTCAATTTAATGCCACTTAAGTTGGCATAAGGATTCCTTCCAGCTGCTAAGGGAACGAGCTGTGTGCCTGCACAGAAGGTGCTTTAGGAACACACACAGGCTGTGACCCATGAAGCTGGTCAGGAGCTAAAGGGATCCCCAGGCACTCTGGATACTCAAACAGACAGGGGGTCACTGTGTCAGCCTGGTCACATTTTGCTTCCCTCCAGAGTCCAAACCATAGTCTTAGGCACAAAGAATCCCATCCTATGTACAGTTGCCCAAATCAAGTCTGCCCGAGTGTCAGATGTGATGTTTGTCAGGCCGACCAGCCTGAATGGGATTGCAGTGTGCTCTACAAAAATTCTCATGTCAAAGCATGACTGGGAAGTGAATTGGTTTCATCTATGGACAATATTTACAGGTATTTCTCGAGTCTAATTCCTTCAAATGACAAGTTTACAAAACTGGTATCTAATCAGTTAGCTTGAGGGTGCCAGCCTCTCTTTACAAGATCTGAAAGCAGTTGGTATCCTGCTTAGAGTGCTGTGTGAGTACTCTTGTGCTGCAGGATATGCCTATTTTTGTCTTCATTCACCTCTCTCTGTAAAGACTGGAGACAAATAATCCCTGTCAACTCTCTAAAATCACCACTCAAGAATATTGGCAGGTGAGCTCAGTTCCAAGATTAGTTTAAATCTTTAATTAGAAAACCCATACACACCAATAGAAGAAAAGGTTATGTAAAATGGAACAGATAAATCAGGCAACCTAACAATGTGATCTGGTAATGCCTTTTTTGGTCACTGGAAAGATACTGTTTGTTATTTTTAGACTTGCATTTTGGGTGTAAGCTCTACTAACACCAGAATGGAGTGAGCAAGAGAATCCTGAGTTAAGGAAGAACTGTTCGTCATTCATGGCAACTTCACCATGACATTAGAGGTCAAAATCATCTCAATGCACAGCTGCTCCCAACATCACAGATTTAATTCAACAGAACTTTTTAGTCCCTGAAAATAGCAGAGCTAAAACTTTGCAATTTCCATTTCAAAGAAACATACTAAAAGTAAAGATGAGGAAGGGTTCTAGGGAATGGAAAACAGGAAAGCTTTCCTTGGGGAAGTCGAACACTTAAAAAGACAGCAAAATCAACTGCCCCCCACCATAGCAGCTTCTAGTAGTGCAAGTTACTTCTCACTTGTCTACAAGTTCATATGGATGTGAAAGGACACATCCCAGGTACTCCGTTCTTCTAAATTCTCCACATCTCAACCAAAAGGAGCAAGCTGTGCCATACTCTGTGTACAGTGTGGAGTAATCTGCCCCTTCAAACAAAGAACATCTTTTGTAATCTTTCAGGGCAAAAGGAGTTACAGGGGTACAGAATTTGTCAATTCTGCCTTCTGTGCTTGGAACCCCATCCCTCAGAAACTGAGCTCTGTATAGACACAACCTTTATTAGATGTATCAGTGCTTCTTGAAGCTGGGACCTGCTGAGAACAGTAGGAGGTGTAGTCTGAATTTCTGTTGTTCCAAGTGTTAAAGGCGAAGAAGAACTGGCTTTATTCTCCACTTCAGTAGCTTTTGTAGCTGATTGCTGAAACACACTTGGAGACAAGAGCACTGAAGGCGTTACTGTTGTCGTGGCTGTAACAAACTGTGGAGGTGCAACCTGTAAAGGAACAGAAAATTAATGAGCACTGTGTTCAGTAAGAATGAATGATGCTGTAAAGGCTGGAGAGATGAGCATAAAGAAAATGAATAAATTGTAGCCACAATTATTCAGTCAGATATTGCAGAATAGTTGCTCTTAATGAAGAATTATCTACCTATGAAGATTAGTATCAATACTACTCATTTTCAAAGCTGGAAAAGGTAGCAGCCTTGAACATTCTTGTATGCAGACTCCTTCCTACTCATATGGTTGCTACCTTCCAGAATTTCTGGAACACAACACATACAATGAAAGTTGAGCTTTTCACCTAAGTAATCAAAGGAGCCTGTGGCTGTTTTGCAAATTATTATTTTTCTTAGGAGTTTTCAGAAAGACCAGTCCTGCTTCCTGCAGCCCCGCTTCTATGGTCTCCCACAAATACTTTACTTCTGATTTTGAGTGTATCTCAAATATATTTAAAGAGACTGATGAATAATAATTAAAGCATTGGAGTACACTGAAATACTTTCATTCTGTTTTCCCTTGGGGGGACTTGGGATGAAAATATTTTGAAGACCATCTTCCCACCTCATCATTCCACAGTTGTTTCCATTTCATTACAAAAATCCATGTACAGCCTTAACCACTTTTCCTTTTAAACATAAATTGCACATTTATAAGACTATTACATTTGCATCAACTGGACACAAATAAGTGTCCACTTTGAGTAACTCTGACATCTCCTGATAACTGCCAATTGTTACTCAGGATGATAATCTATGTCTTGCTCAGGCTTCCAGGATGACCAACATGGTGGAAAAAAAAGAAAATAAACAAGCCAATCTCACTCCAAAGAAAAACAACACTAAATGTGATACGCAAAGATGTTTGGTATGTCACCAGAAAGAGTTCCCCTTGGATAACCAATGATCTTCAGAGGAAAAAGCCGTCCAAAGCCATCTAAAGCTAATGCATGTATAATATCAACAACAGCAGAAGAAGCAAATTGATCTTCTTGTAGTCAAAACTGTGAAGACTCACAGCGTGGGATTTCAGCTGAAGACAATGTGTTTAAACTGACAGTTTACTATACAACATGCACATGTTTCTTAAAATTCCCAAATCCATATAAAATGCTTTTAATTAGGTAATTGTTTACTAACTGGGTCATGAACAGACTGTAGAGCTTATTTTGTAACAGGCCAGTAGCTAAAACAGCATTTTACTTCAAGTATGGTCATATTTTGCCTTCACAATCAGATCTGGGCATGCTACTAAAACTGCTTTCATGGAGAGCAAGTTTGACAAGAATGAGGCAAGAGATCTGAAAAAGGAGTGGGTGCATAAGGGAAAAGTAGAATTAAAATACAGATGGTGTCCTAAAATGAATACATAACAAAAACATAATTAAAACCAATTCTTGAACACTTTACTGTTACCAGTTATTTTGTAACTGCAACCTGAAACTTAAAATTGACATTATTTTAAACTGTTACCCAAGGCAGTTCTAAGAATCTTAAATCTGTCTTTACATTGCTAAAACTTGCTATTACAAGTTTTGCACTAACAATTGTTATTCTTTTTATCTTTAATCTTCAATTTTTTCTGCTTTGTATGTTTTCATGAAATACAAGGTATCTCAGGAAAACAGAGACAGTAAGGCAAGGACTGCATTTTAAGCCTCTGGAGGTGCTTAAGGTTGGACCAAGGCTAATAGCCCTAACTACAATATTATGGCATTAGTACTCCCTGCTTGCAACATAAAAAAAACCCCAACAGTTCAAATGGAGCAAACTCAGTGCAGGGCTGCAAATCCAAAAATGTGTTTTCATTTCTGCATTAGAACCAACAGGAAGAGGGACTGTACAAGAGCACTGCATTGACAGGAACTCCCCCTTCCTCCAGTACAGTTCTATTTCATAAGAACTCTTTACATATGGCCAGTGACTATTCAAGATACCAACTGTGTACCGCAGCTGGATTTTTCTCCCCTTTCTAAGAAAACCAATGGACAATTAGCAGAGGTACTTATCCACTTACTTGACTTGCTTTAGACAAAGTTTTCGGCTGTGGAAATACTTCTGATTCCTTGTTTTGTTGTACAGTCTGAGTTAAAGAAAAAAAAAAGCAAAATTCACAAGTTACCATCCACAGCTCAATTTCCAGAGGTGGTTCTCTGTTTTTAAGAAAGCCACAAAAATGCAAATTTCAACAGATTTTAGATATCATTTGATCAATTTTGTAAAACTGATATAAACAATGGGAAGCTGGAAAAAGAGGAAAAACGTGAATTTATGTTTTATGCTTTCAATATTATGGCAAACCTATAAAGCCACATCTCAATGCAGCCCACAGGTACCTCCAGAAGAAGTGGGTCAAAACTGAAGGAGTACAAAACACTCAAAGCAAAATAATCAGAAAAAGGAAATTGTTAATTGTATACTTTCAAATAAGGAACAAGCTAGACTTCCACCACATCAACTCTCATCACACTGCTCAGCCTGTAACCTTCTGTCCCTTCTCAGATCCCCAGCTCTGAGCAGTACTTTTCTTGTACGCAAGTACAGGTGAAATCTTTAGGACTTATTCACCCACTTACAGCACCAGTTTGAAAAACCTCCTCCTCTACAGACAGGTCTGTCACTGACAGCAGATGCTAATGACACAGAACTAATGGAATTGGATTTCTAACCTAGCCATTCAATATAACACAGTAGAAGTCCTTCATTATCTTCAAACAACTAATATATAAAAGCACATTTTTCAAGGGAAAAAGACATGTATTCTAAAGCTTCATGGATATCAAAGCCCACAGAATACCTGAAGGGGAGAGATTATCTTGCTGTTCAAGGCTGATGGCTTACTATGAGATTCTTTGAAGCTTTCTGGTGTTGCAAGTTGGCCAACTGAGGCAGAGATGTTTGGTGTTAAGGGAGTCTTAGTGAGAGACTGCTGTTGTGTTTGGTCATGCTGTGGGGTCAACCTGAGTTTCTGAAGAAGATCAACACTTGTAGGAGATGTATTTGAGACAGTCCCTGTGTTTGCTGTTGTCAAGGGTGCTATGAGCTGGCTTTGGCCAGCCATTAGATTCTGTGGAGCGTGGTTCACTTCAGATGGTGGCTGATTCACCAGTGGGGATATGGGCTTGGCAGCTTGCTGCATAACTTGCATTATACTGTTGCTTTGTTTGAGGCCAGGAAGCATCTGAGCAGGGGCAGCTTCCATTGTCGAGGCTGAATTAAGAACAGGGCTTAAACGAACTGAATAGCTTGAAACATTTTTCATATCAGGCTGGGAAACTGAAGCTGGAGTTATTATCATAGGTGTTAAACAGTCCTGCTGATTGGCACTGGTTTTAACACTCGGACTTTCAGATTTCCCCAGGGATTGCTGCATTACTGGTGACTGGTCAAAGGAAAAAGGCAAAAGCAAACTGTGCTGCTCTCTGGCAGATGTGTCTGTCTGCAGCTTCTCCATTCTCTCTGGATTGGGATATGGAGCTGCAGGCTGTTCCTTTTGTACAGAGGTTCCAAACAGTTCCTCCAAAGTCAGGTGCTTCTGCCTTGACTGAAATGGCTAAAAAGAAGGGAGAAGGAAGTTTTCAGTTTAGAACTAGACACAGCACTGTACAGCTCACCCAGTCTATTACAAATTTAAGGAAACTACAAGAGACAACTAGGTCAAATGCATATAAAATACAGTTTGGATTTTAAGGGTGCCCTATTCACAGGAATTTTGAAATTCATTTAATTAAGAGGAACATCCTGGCTATGTATGGTTTTTCTTTACAGCCATCTCAGGACAGTCTGTGCACTAGTAGCCAGGAAGGGGGAAGGCTATGGATTGAGTCAGGAACACGGCACCTGCCATCATCCATCAGCCCTATCTGCACAAGGCACTTTAGGAAAGTGGGGGAAAAAACATACACATGAAACAGTAGTTACAGAGCTGGAAATAATTAAATGGCCTAAAAGATGGGAAAGGAACATAGAAACCAGAAGCTGCACAACTGAACTAGCAATACACGCGTAGACAGTTTTCCTCGCCCTTTTCATTAACAATGCAGATGTTACACATAAACCTAAACATATGTATATTTATATCCTTGAAAAGTGTGTATATATACACAGTTACATCTACCAGTCCTTTAGTCTCTCCCAAAAATACACATCTAGCCAACACCACTAACATTGTATGAAAAATAGGGTTTTAAGGATACCATCTTTTAATATTTTGCTGAAAATATTAAAATGTTTTTCACTAAAGAGAAAAGAAACAGCTATTAACACCAATAATCGCAAAATTTTCCTTTTTTTTTTTTNGAAGTTATGTAAAACAGCTGGACTGAAATACAACATTCTGTTCAGAAGACTGAATGGCCTGCAGCACAATTCCAGTGTATTCTGATGGTATGTCTAAACAAAGATGCTACTTCACAATGACAACTACTGTACCATGACATTGCTCTGCTGGCTCTGATTTCCCTAGCACAGAGAACAGCAGCCAAGGCACAGCAGCACAGGTGCCACACAAATAGCCCAACAAAAAACCCTTGAGCTGGAAGTCACACTGTCTTCTGCCCAGGTTACTCATCTCTACTGTCATTGTTATTCAATTTCAGCAGTTAAAGGCTGGCACCCTTTCATTTTGGGGCTGGGACATTCAAGAGTTTATAAACCTTGTTAACTATCTTAGGAATATTTTCCTAGAAAGTTGTTCTTTTTTTCCACTGATCTTCCTGTTCTGGAGACCTGTACTTCAACCACAAAGATTCCATTAAGAGGAAAAATCACTGTTCCAGATCATTTCAAACTCAGCTGTTCACTTCAGTATGATTAATTCACCAGCTTTCCTTTATTAATACATTACAACAGTCAAGTAATAAACCGAAATTTCTACCATGCTCTGATCCAAATCAGACTGGATAGTCTCAAACATCGAGTTAGTTTCCAGCATGATGTATAAAACACCTCTTTTGCCTTGTCTATCTCTGGTTGAGATGTACTTTGAGCATATCATCAACTCAGTGTGTTCATGAAGACCTTTAGCAGCAGGGGCTGCTTTAAGACCACAAGATCACTTTATTTGATAGGAATAGAGTGCTACTGCTGCTGCTCAGAGGGTTTGTCCAAAAATGATTTCAGGTAAGTTAAGCTTTATAGGTCCAATTCTGCTAATTCATGGTTCAGTATCAGTGTTCTGGTTCAGTTTTGCTGACTGCTGGCACAAAAGCATCTCATGATACAACTGATTTTAATTTTGAATTGCCAAGATGTGACACTTAACTACACAATATCATAGAGAAGACATTTATTTTTATTCCCAAATGTGTGGTATCTTTAGCATGAGATGAAGTTAATCAACATGCAAGTGTGACATTTTGGAGGGAATTTAGCAATCTCACTGTACTTATCATATGCACACTATTTTTTGATTTCACTGGTCATCTGTTTTAATTAGATGAAAAATGTATTTTTATAGTTGAAATTGAATGTTTTTCCAGTAGTCTCTCAGTTGTCCATGTTACTAAAAATGTGGCTCAGAACCAACACATTACTTATGCTACCCAATTAATTTTTTCCAGTATCTCTGCAGCTATTATTTTAAATAGCTCAACAGAATTAAAAATATGACATTTTACATGTTCTATAAATCAACTTTCCCTTTAATTGCTTCAGAGCAATTTGTCAGAATCTTATCTTTCCAGTTTTTCCTTTATTGATTCCTGTTCTGCAATTCCATGCACTGTCAGGTAGAGCATTTCAGCTGATTTTGTACGGTCTACATGGAATGACCCAAAGAAAATATGTGTTTTGAAAGCAAAGCCTCAGGCAACTCTGGTGCCAGGTCTCCAGATGTGGCATGCAGCAAGCAGAGCTGGCTGCCAGGGGTCATTCCATCACTGACCCAAAAACAGAGGTGCTGCTGAGGGGCTGGAAGGGCTGCGACAGAAAATAATCCCAGCAAACTCCCCACCCCTCATTTTAATTCATTAACTGTTGCTACCTCACCCCTAAATCAGAGTCCTGCTGCCCAGCCCCAGCCCTAACCCAAACTAGAAACTACTACTACTACTCCAAACTCCCTATTTTGTTTGCAAGTACTAAGTGCAAGGTTGCCCACATTTTCCTAGGGGATTTCATTTCTCAGGCACGGTGGTTTATTACATCAGAAACACCCCCGTGAACCATGGCAGGGAGAGGAGTTTTCCATGGGGCATTTCTGAGGAGCAGCAGCACTGCCCGTCCTGTGCCCACTGGGTGGCACTGCAAGCAGGCCCACGGCACTTCCGTGTTCCAGGGAATTCAGTTACTGCACAATTTACTTACGTTTTTTTCTAAATCTATCTCTAAAAAGTCTTGTATGAAGGCACAGCTCCCTTGTGCAGGACCACAGCTGTGGCTTTAAAGGCAGCACAGACCAACCTTCAGTAAATGTCTGAGGCACAAGACCAGGGCTTGAGTTCCTGAGTGAAGGACCTGACCACAGGGGCATGGTCATCTTTTCTTGCATCCTGTCTCTCCAAGTCATCCCACACATTACCAAGGACTGACTTCTTCCAGAAGCCAAGCTGGCCCATTTAAGCATGGACATTCACAGTAGTGTGGACATAGCCTCTTATTTTCAAAATGCTAAGTCAAAAGACAGAATTTAGGATCCTAAAAGTCTTCCAACCCATTAGTTTGTTTAAAGTGATAATACATCGAGCAAACACTGAAGACATCTTAAGAAAAAAAAAATCAATTTTGGAACCAAAACAAAGTACTAAATGAAAAAACCCCTTTATTTAGGGTTGGATGAAACATACCTGCTCTTGCACTTGTAATGAAGGCTTCTGTTCTGAAGGCTCTGTGCTTTCTGGCTTTGGAGGATTTGAATTTTGTTGCATTCCAGAACTTGATATAATACTTAGGTCACTAATCTGATTCTGAGGGGGAAAAAAAAATTGATATAAATATATGGGTTTTAGTCCATATTTACCCACTATACAGTCCTGTTTACATGGCACTTGGACTGAAATACAGATGATGTACAAAGCACTGAGTTTTGTAAGACACTGGAATTCAGAAATCTTAGGAAATAAAAATCATACCAAGACATCTAGAATCTGGTATGCACTCATAAAGCTTTTACTCTTTATTATTACAAGAAAAACAAAAAGAAAATACAACTGGCTTTATACTTTTTCACCAAGAAAGAAAATGATAATGTTGAAAGAAAACGAAATGAAGAAATGAAAGAAAAGGTGGGCTTTTCACATCCTGTATCTGCATTGGCTGCTAACAGAGAAATTTGCTACACTTCATTACATCAGGAACCCAAACTAGAACTGCTTAGGAAAAAAAAAATCCAGACAGAAATCACTCTTAAGTGGCTGGAAACTTATTTCCACCAGATTTAACCAATCATCTACATTTATTTTCAGGTGTTAATTTGGTTTTCTGCGAACAAGACAAAACCAGGCAAGAGAGTTGCATTATAACACAGTATGTTCACAGATGGAGTAGACTTTCATCTTTAATAAACATATGAATAAACAAACATAGATATTGTATTACCATTAAAATCACCAGTGAAAAAACCCCAGACTGTAGAATAACCCATCTTCCAATGCATAAACTACATGTTATGCATATGATAGAGCTCAACCATTGACACAACACAACATTGATAGCTCTGATATCTTACCCAAAGCAGTAAAATATGGGTTAAACTTTTTAGTAGCAGATTAAAAAGCAACCTGAGATTTATTCCTTTGTTTTCAAATTCTAACTGAAAGCAATAAATACAAAATCAAGCCTTTACATTGTGATTTAAGGACAGAGGAGAGAAGCAGACTCTCCTGTCTTTCTGACTTTTAGCCACTAACTTGAAGGTCAAAACTCTTTGTGCCTGAAATGCTGGAGGCCTTTTAGTTATAAAATCAGGAAAGGCAGAGTTGTCTTTTCACTAGAGGATAAGCTGCAGTATGTTTCCCTGCTCATACTGAAATACACACACAAAACCACACTATAAAAAGCATCCATTCACTTCATTAAAAAAAAAAAAAAAATCTCAGAGTTCATTCATTTTCACATATGGGCTTGATGTAGTGTGTACTTGAAGGATTAAGCTGATTTGGAATCCTAGATTAAATCACTCAGACCTTCATAAATCTCTTTTTCACTCCCTCTGCCCCCTTCTCATGCTGACACTCTGCCAATCTCATGTGGGCTGCACACAGGGATTACTGTATGATCCATCTGGAATGTACCAGGCAGATAAGTACTTTCTGCTCCTAAATACAAATTCAGGCATAATTACCAAGTACCATAAAATTATTCAAAAAGAATTAAGACACGAAAGGTCTCTCAAGAAGCCATCTTCCAATCAAGTTGGTTACTTCACCAAGTTAACATTGGCACACACTGGCTACAAGGAGTTCCAAAATTAATGTGCCAGGGGTTTGTTGCTAAAGCTGAGGTGGTCAACAGAACATTCTCCAAAGAAGTTTGCTTGAAACGTGACCAACATTGTTCAGTTCTGCTTTTCTGACAACTGTACACAACTACAGTCTCAGCAGGCTCCGATGGGATCACCATGAACAGGTTCATTTATGGTTCATGTACATACAAAAAGGAAATGAAGTAATTATTCCAGTTTCACCGGTGTTCTAAAAATATCAAGAAACAAAACACACACACAACAACAAGATGAAATGAAGATACAACTCCCCCCAGTTTTTAAGTAGCTTTGCTGTAGCCCATGCCTGCCTATTTCACTGTTGTATTATTGGCAACACAGATGTTGACTGTCCACTAAAATATCTGCATACCAGATCCTATTAATCAGAATTTTACTGGTCTACAGAGCTTCAGCCATGTTTAGGAACATTAGGAACATTGTTTCCAGCAAAAGCTTTTCAGTACTCTCACACGAAAAAGATCTGAAAATTAGAAGAGAAGCTGGAATATCCCAAGCCATCCAACAGCCATCTGTTGGAAATGTGTATTATCCAGTACTGCAAGGACAAAGAGGGAAAAAGGCTTCATCACATTCAGGAGGGCACTACCAAAGCAGTGCATTCTTGTGGTATGGGGTTTTTCCCTTCTTTGCAAAAAGACTTCAGTTTCTTCAAATCTGTCTAAACTGATACACCACTGAAAGATGAATCATGCAGGTCATGATGTTTCCTTCTGTAATCTTACAAAAGCTACTACTTGCACAATGCTGGCCTTCGTACAGAGACACCTTCTCCCCAAATAGCACTGATACGCACACATTCAGAAGTTTTTTTTTTTTCATCTGTATTTTAAAGCATTGAAAGAACACGAGTGATTTCCAGAAATTAGTATCTAGCCTGGGTCAAAGATACTGTAATGTTTGTCACATTGACCTGACCTCAGTGTACACCAGACAGTGACAAGGTTTAATCCACATGCTTGCTCTTTTCTCCTCATCCCACATTGTACTGTAACCATCTAGAATCCCACAAAGACTCAAATCACAAGTACTCAAAGGAACTCTGCTGCACAAGCAACTCCTGGAAGGAATCAAGCACTGTTCGATGTGCTCACTCTTATCCCACCAGCACAGCCACAGAAGCCACACCATGGCTCTGCAATGCAATACTCACACATTGCTTTACTATGGCACATTCCTGTATTATTATACTGGGGAAGAGGCGTGTTCAGAATCTCTGTTTCCATTTTTGGATCTCCCACACATTACCTTTATACTCATCTTGCACGTATGAATTTGGTCCTCACGACTATATAAAGTAATTCTTTCCTAAGAGAACTAACATTCCTCATTATGTAACCTTGTGAATTTAGCACTGGCAAAGGATAACACACTTTTTCTTCTGAGATGAATTAATTTATTAAAAGGACAAGCAGTAGACAGGACAGAAGAAATAAACTGGGGAACAGAAAGACAAGGAACAGTATTGTTACATTTAGTCTACAGCTAATAAGAAATATGCTTCATAGAGTCTACAAATGTACTGAATGACTCAGTCTCTAATACCACAAGACATCTTTTGAGACTAAGAAGAGACAGATGCTGTTGGGCATAATTTTTATTTCCTATTCCCAGAGACGAAAATTTCTCACAGCAGGAGAAATCATTGTAAAATGGGTCTACCCTGCTACACTTCAAGTTGGACCACATGACCAGGATTCAATCCATCTTGCCTGAAATCAGAGAATGTTTCCTAGTACAGTGTTCCGGAAGGAGGGAACAACACATCAGTCTGAAAACAAGGCTGCTGAAACAATTGTAGAGACTGCCTACCCTTTAAACAAAGCACAGCTGATGTGCTAAAAACTCATTTCCAGAAAAGAGACATTTACTTACTCGTTCATATTCATCCTTGGCTTTACTAAGCATTTCCAGGATGTCAATGGGCCTATTTTCATTGCAGCCATTGGTCCTGCTGGGACTTTTCCTGTCCTGGGAAACTTGCTGCGACCTCTGAGCTTCTTGTTCAACCACTCTGTAACAGGGAAGGAGAAACAGGATTTAAAAATTTAACTAGAGTTAACATCTTGCAAAAAGCAGTAAAGAAAAATGTACTCCCAGCACATTAACCCATTTTTCTGCCTGAATAAAAGCCTAACACACAGTTGACCGAAGTTACACAAGTTTTCATTTGCTACAAGGTTTATACAAGTCAAATTGTCAAATGGTCTGGACGATTTATCTCCCATTCACAGAGCACTGGTTTGTCTCTCACAAAGTTTGCCTACAGTAAACACTACTTCTATAAAACTCTCATGTTTAGACATTTTTACAATGAAATATGTGGACATCCAAGCATGTGATACACAAAAAGCACATGTATTATACCATAGACTAAGATACAATTTTTACTCTTTACTTCCTAACATACATTTTTCCGTATTTAGCCAAGTCAAGCCATGTCATTCAACAAAATCTATTACCAAACAGTTCCAGTTTAGGATGAGGCCTACCATTATGCAACAAACAGAGACAGTGGGAAAGAAGAGAGCTGGCTCACACCAGATATCTCTGGAATCAGTCTGCAAGAGGACTTAGAGCAAGTCACCCCTCACACCCCCACCTAAGGCTCCGGAAAAAAACATTAAACCACTTCCTTCTCAAGCTGCTCTGTAGTCATTCCAATTACCTGCATTGCCTCTGGCCTCTGGTGTCTATGCTTTATTTACCACTTCCACTGCATCCCTGCCTGCCTCAAGTATCCAAAACCTTCAATTTGAAGGACAGGTAAGAGATGCAAGAAGATGATGTGTACCTGGTCATTTCAGTAATAAAAGTAAAAGCAGCCTATACTCCTAATCCATATGCAGTTCACAAGATATACATGGCTGTGCAATGCGCTAAAGCTTATCCTCTTGAAATAAACACACACCAGCCTGTAATCCCTTCTTTTTTAAGCCTGCATTAATCAAATATGTTAAAAAAAAAAAAGCACTGTAAACAGGGCAGAGCTCTGGAGCTGGCATGCCACTTGAGAACTCTCATGCTGTGGAACTGATAGCTGAGGGGGGAGCCAAGAGGTGCCATCACAACAATCACAGAAAGTGTCAATCATTCCAGCCTCCAGTTTCTTTGGGTCAGTTAGGATTCAGGACAAACTCTATATTTCATAGACTGTAATTATTTATATGCACCTCTATGTTTGCATTTCTGAGGAAAAAAATAGTTCAAGTTTTGGAAGTTTCTTCCCAGTTTTCTAGCAACCAAGCTTCTTTACTTTACTAGGGTTTAGTTGGAAAAGGGTTAGATTTGGCTTTTAACAATTCAACGTTGCTTTCAGAATTTTTAATCATACAAGCTGATTATTTAACCAGCTTCTGATTATTTCCAGCCTTCTCTGTAAGCAGCAGTCACCTGCAAAGGTAACTCACAATAGGGAGGCCAATGTAACCCTGACAATTTCCAAGAACTGCTGCATGTGCTTGTTTGGATGAAGCAGCTCAATACTCCACAAGTGTTTCTATGGTGACACCCTGAGAGAACATTTTGTTCCAGCACCTCACATGGTCACCCAGTCCTGGCTTAGGACCTCTCTAAACTCAACACCAAAACTAATGATGAGAAAGAGCAAGGTAAGAGAATCCGAATGTTTTGCTGAGATTTTAAGTGCCAGCATAATTGTATAAGAAAAAAGAAACACTTCAGTTAAAGGGAAGATTCTGGGCAACTGAAGTCACACATGTGCTGCCTGGCAGGCAAAGGAAAAGCTTCACTCTTGAGACCCTCCTTCTGCCTTAATTAGTTGGCCCAGAAGGTTTCAATAAAACATCCTCCCATGAAAACAGTACTCATTGATCCCACAGCAAAACATCTTCAAGGAGTGCATCCATTTCACAGAAATGTTTCATAAAAATATCTGAAAAAATATTCATAATATTTTCTCTTGTTCATTATGAAGTGTTTGTTACCTTTGTAAAGTTTACTTTCTTTTTGAAGAATAACAAATTCTCTTCTCATCTAGTTAATTGTCTAATAGCTCCAACTCCATATTCTGTCTTGTGCAGGTTACATTTCAATGGTGGTGATGGAATAAAATGTGAAACTGTATCCCCAGAACTCTGAGATACTTTCCCAATTCTAGTCTGCTGCCTGTATCTCAGAAGCCACTTTGGGTGTCTGACTGTTGAAGCAGGATAAAACAAGCTTATAAACTAAGCTAAAAATAACCCTTCCTACAAACTCATAGGTCAGAATGCAATAGTTTTCTCAAATATTTGAAGCCCTCCAGTTTCTGTCCTACTTCTTCTAGAAAGGTCAACACTCAATCAATCATCTTAACTTGACACAAAGTAATTGTTTCTGAAATCAGGAGTTTGATGACTACCATGAAATGTTTTCATTTCAGAAAATTCCAGCATTCTTAAAAGAAAAGAGAAAAAAAGATTTCTGCAAATCAAATACCTAAATACCTTTCCTGGGGGAAAAAAGCCAACTAATGCAAATCTGTACACTGAGCATGCTCTGTGTGCAATCCAGGATTAAATCTTTTTTAAGCAAGGCCTGCTGTTTCTTTCCATTATATCGGATAGTGGAAGAGGCACACATTCCTTCAGGGACACAGTAGCTGCTGTGACAGTTTGTTGAGGAGTATCTGCAGTTATAGCATTGAAAATATACCTGGCACAACCTCACAGAAGGGCAGGGGGAGGGAGAGAACGTGAGAAGTGAAGTCTGTGATTACAAAGCTTAATTTTCTTTTCAAAGATAAGCCACCAAAATATAAATGGATGGCCTGCAATCTTGTTAACGTAGTCTGGCACAATAAGGTCAAGTCAAATGCAGGGAAGAGAATGCAAATCTCCGTGAAACCTTTTATGGTTATGTTTTAAAAGTGCTGAGGTACTATAAAGGCAGCACTCTTTCCTATCAGTGATTCAGAAAAAACTCCACCTTAACAAAAGGGTGCAAATCCAAATTTCCACCCCAAAGACAAAAAATTAAGGAACAAAATTAATACTCTTGGGAGAAAATGTAAATATTGCAATCCAGCACAAAGGGTAAATGTGCTTTAGGGACTGCTGTGCCATGGCTACACTGATCTGTTACCTGATTGCACTTTCTAAGGTTCCTGAAGTATCTGTAGCCCATCGTTTGTGCTACAGTGACCAGACTCTGTCAGTTTAACACCAATTGGACTCAAGGTATCTGAAAGTTTGCTGTCTGAAACTTAGATATGCACTGTAGCTGTGTGTGACAGAATATGGTAGAGTTTGAAGGGTTTGACACTCTCTCACACTTCAAACATTATCTAATGGTTTTAGATCAAAAGGTGCATTAAAAAGAGGAAGCCATGTCCTTCTCATGCTCTGTTTATACAGAGGAGAGGCAACAGACATTTTGTTATTTGTTTTGGTAACAACATCCAAGAGTCAGTTTCATACAATTGTTTTCCATTATTCCTTATAGTTAATCCTTAGATATGGACAAACCAAATAACAGTAAGAAGTCCAACACAACTGGGGGAAAAAAAAAAAGTGGGGAATGCGGTTATCAGGATGAGAAAAAAGAAAAAGGATTTAGAAAGAGATCTTGATACCAATGTCTGTCATTTGTGTGGTCTCTCACTGCTTCTGTGAGAAAAGTAAAAAAAAAAAAAAAAAAAAAAAAAAAAAAAACCCACACCAAACCCCCTACACTAAGAAATTCGAATTCAGCTTAAGATGCCTATGTTGTGACTAGTTTTCATATAATATTATATATTTCCATGTATTTAAATTGTGCAAGTCTTCAAGATGGCCTGATTGGCAAGCCATGACATTTTGCTGAAGGCATGCAAGAGATAAGAGGGTTCAGGAAAGCAATGTGATAGTGAAGAGGAGCAAAACTGAGAATGAGGGATGAGAAGATACCCTGGGCAGTACATCCACATTTTGCATTTTAGCAAGAGTAACTACCAAAAAATCCTGAAATTAGCCAACACCAAGCTCTTATTATTTCACAGTTTTGCTTATTCTCCCAAGCCCACTATAATTCTAGAGGATTCTACCTAGTTTTCCTACTATTCTCCAATCTCTTCACTTTAGTCAGGAATAACAACTAAAGTCTTAAAAAACTCAAACAAAAAAACAGCTCACCACAAAAACCCAACCATCATTTAATTCGTTACACCTTCTCCATTACAAAATCTTTTGCCAGCATCCCCATACAAAATAGAATGTAAAATACTAAACAGTGCTCATACTCGCTTTCTTTGAAGAATGCCAACTAATACTTCCACTCATTTTTTTATCACTTAACTGAAAATTTAATGCTGCAATTTTTTTAAAAACAAAACTATAATTTTCACTAGTAAAAAAAAACTTGCATGAGCAAGAATATTTTATTCCTCCATTTCAGGAGAGTGAGGAAAAAACCAGACACATTTAATAAGTTCTAAAAGGCTTACAGAATAATAAGGTCCCAGTACTTACTTAGCCATGAGTTTTGCTATTCGATGACAGTCGTTCTTGTCATAAAACCAAATACTGTAAATTGACACTAGAAAACAAGAAAAAAAAGCAAGTGTAAGACAAAAAAAGGAAAAAATTTAATCAACAGCAAAAAGCTAGTAGTCCATTAGATCTGGAACATATGAATTTCCATCAACTTCCACTGAACTATTGTGTGTCACCACCTACTATTTATAAAGTAATCAGAAATAGCACATCTGCAAACATAAATACAACTTCAGTCAGGTTAAATGGAAGAACCACTGAATCTTGATACTGTTTGTAAATAAAAGTGGCAGGAAAATGAAGTTTCAAGCAGCAGGTGCCTTCTCACTACAGTTGCAACCTCCTTTTTTGAATTACTGACTTTATAATATAACTAGGCCAAGAAATATCCATTTTTAAAAACCACTAATTTTTAAATTTTCAAATTTGAAGACCAACATTAACATTTGAATTACAGTAAAACAGTTCAGTCAGAGTCTCTCTGGAAGGTTCCCTCTCCAGAAGGAAGCAGTACCAAAGCTCCCATCACACTGTCATTCATGGAACAGCTTAAAACTGGATTCATAGTGACCCCTGCTCTTTGAAGGTATCAAGGACAAAGCAATGAGAGCAAAAGGGTTCCAGCTCAGCAAGACACAGCCTCATTCTCGCTTTCCAAGTAAAATTCCACTGAAAGTTTGCAGAATTGGAGCTCAACCACTGAGCCTCCATCAGAGGGAGAAACTTCCTCAGTAGTGCCATGAGCTGCTCCTTCCCCAGCAACCCTTCCAAGGGGCCTTTACCCACACACCAGCTCACCTCCTCACTGCCCCCACAGCTGGACCAACACCACAAAGCTCCACAACTTTTTTCAAATTGTATTGAATCCAGCCCACAAAACAGATTATTTTAAATCTTAGTTCACCTATGAAGTTTGTCAAGGCATAAAGTGCAAGGATGTCAAAGGCAATTGGACACTTTTCATGTCACCATTAAAGTATTTTAATTTCTGAAAAAGACACTTTCAGCCTTTTAAAACTCATCTTTATACTGCAGTTCATGTCAATGATTTTATGTAGCTGAAATCACTGATTATAAATACACTTAAAGTGAAGGAAAGGAGTGTTTTAAAAAAAATTACTCTACCATTTCCAGATAGACGTAATTTTTATTTCACAGTAAAATCCTTTTTTTTCTTTACTCACTTTTTTTCCTTCTCAAGATAATCAAAAACTTCAATCAAAGCCCAGTCAAAATGATGTCAAGCCATGGCAAAGAGGGCAATTATTTACCAAACTTTCTCTGGCCCTTTGAATTATCCCAGGTGTACTTTGTTGGGCAAAAATCCTCAAGAAGTCACTAATTTCTAGAACAATATCCTACAACAAACTGAAATTCTTGGCTTATCTTTCTTTTATTAAATAACAGCTGTATTAGTTTTGGTGTTTGTTTCTTTAGAGGTTCCATCTTAAGTAATAGATAACAAAGCTTTCCAAGCCATAAACAAAGAAACCAATGCACAAAAGATATAAGCCAATAAAAAAGCATTTCATACATGTAGCCAATGCTTATGAAACGCTTTTATCAAACTTTGCAGTTTAATACAACTGGATTTTTCTGCTGTATAGAAGCCTACAAAGTTTCCAGTTTGTTACATGACTAAAGAAGTAGCTCATGTTTTAGCACTGAAGAAAAGCTCTTGTCCTTCCCTGACTTCATTATCAGACAAACTGCCAAGAGGAGAAAGCTGCTTCAAAAGTATACTTGCTGAAGAAATGAAGACAAGGAATTTATAATAATATCTTAATGGGACAAATGATAAAAGTCACACTCAATTCTGCCAGAACAGGCCTAGACAAGACCACAAGTAGATCCAAATCTCAATTTGGTGCAGAGTATCAGGCTTTTTTCCACTTTGTACTAATGGCAAACAATCACTGGAAGTCACTGCAAAACATTAACAATATTATAAAGATGCAAAGCAGACTACAAACTAACTGAGGCATTAATGCAGGTACAGTCCAACAGGCTGGAATGTTTACCTTCCTCCTTCTGAGAGGCCTCATGTACTGCCAGTCCAGCTCCCTTCCCTAGAAGTCTGTGTCCCCCAACAGCATTACTATTAACATTTGATACATATTTTCTTATATATACACTGCACTTTCTTACATGCATGCAGCTTCAATTGTGAACATCCTTATAGCAGAGAGTTGGTTCTTACCAGCTCTTTTTAAATATGTGATTTTTTTCTGATATCCAGCCTAAATATTAGCTGAACATTCCTGTGTCTGATGGCACCTTTCTACTGCAGTTCATGCAAGAGTTTCATCCAACAGAAGCCACTGAATTAAGTGACTCATTTTTCCATCCAGCTTTTCTACACTGAATGCTGGGCAGCATCTTTAGCAATCAAGTAACAGCAGTTTGTAATCAGCAGCAGCAAATCTTTCAGTAGGATTCACTCTACATTTTGACACCCCTGAAGTAATGAGTAACCCATACCACAGACAAATCAGGTTTCAGAAAACTAAAAGAAGTCATCCATTATCTTTATCTATGTTCTTCTCTGACATGTCATTTTTGTTAGAAACACTGACCCATAAATATATATCTAAACATCTAACACTCAACTTCTCTCCAAACTCATCTGGATCAATCCTTAAAACCTGATTAAAATTGAAATGGAAAACCCAAGAGCTTTTGAGAGAACAGAAGGATTATGGAAGACTTCCTGCTCAAGCCTAACAGCTGAATAATACTAAAAGGAAGGTCTTGGACTCTTCTATAATCTGGATTAAGAGTGGGAATAGCCAAGTGCCACTGTGAGACAGAAGCCTCATCTTTGGCAACATAAAATGAAACTGCATCCCCAAATTGTAGTTTCCCTTCAGCTCTCTTTTTAAGTAAGCAGCAAGAGGCAGTGTCCCCAACCTCACATTCCCATAACTTTGTTAACCCATTGTACCCCAAGTAGCCCCTCTCCCTTATGTCAGCTGGGTACATTTTAGTCCAGACCACCTCCTTGATCCTGTTTCTGCATCAGCTTCACAAAAGGCCATCTGAGCATAAGAGAGAGAACAAACAAGAAGCTCAGGACACACAGGAAGGTAAAACTGTTAAAGTGGAACTGTGTGCCAGAGGAAGTGCACATGGACTCACCAGCACTCCCAGTTTTGGAGATTCCAGACACTGTCACTCCCTTCCCTAAAGCAGTTTAGCCATTTGTGCAAATGCATCTTTAACTCATACAAAGAGATGATTTGTTTAAAACTTCCCTTAACTATCTGGAAGAGCTGGTAGAAGGGAGAGAAAATTTTTATTTTACAGGTCCAATTTAGATGTTGCCTTACAATGAAGCAGAAAAACTGGAAGTGGAGTCTTTCAAAGTCTTGAAAGAAAAGGACTCGTGTTTTGAAACCCCTCCTATAATGTAACCATGGAAAACAACCTGATCTCACTCCCATAAAGAAAAGCACATACATGCATCATTTTACACTTCAAATAGAGTTTAAGGCAAGATGACATAAAGCTCTTTCTTAAAGCTCATATTCCTTCTAGTAGCAATGTCAGCTGAAATGCCACCTCTCCTCAGTCAGCCAGCTCTAGTATCATCTTCACTGACACTTCTCATATTTATTTCCTCAATGTAGATATTAGCCTGCCACATAGATTTATAAACCATTAGAATGAATGGGAAAAGTTCCTCCCTTTCCTATTATTTTAAATACCTAAGGCCATTTCACAAATACAGCTCACAGCACAATCCCAAAGCAGGAGCATGGAGTAATTCAGCAGGTGCCAAATAGCATCCAAGCTCAGGAACACTAACAAACTGCCACCTGACCGTTTTATATGGAAGGAGAGGCATTGCTGCTTTGCAACCCGAACCACAGAAGAAAACCCCTTGCAGTTAGAGTGCCATCTTTCAGGTCAAACAACGTATTTTTAGAACTTCTTTACAGTTTTCAATTGTTCTTCCCCTCCCCTAGCTTGCATTGCTTCTTCTGCTATGAAGATATGAAGAACAGGCTCCTTTCTTATCTCAGACTAAACCACTGGGTTAATGTGCTTGCTGGAGAGCCAGGCAGCCTCAGCAATCACAGAGATATGTTACACTTAATGGAACATGTGTGATAACAAGAGACTTTCCTTACCAGTTTTGAAACCAGGCAGGAGCTCTTTGAAACACTTCTAATGCAACTCATTTCACTTTCGCTGTTCCGGATAAAAGTTGTTTTCATCAATAATACAACAAGCCCAGAAGACAGCACTTTGTAACTGAGTTTTCCACTTAAATGAATAAACCTCTCAAAAATCCATTATTTTTGTATTACTAACTCTTACCCTGGACAGGAATAAGAAGCAAGGAGAAAACCACATCACCACAAACAAAAACCCCACACCAAACAAGGACCATTTATTTTAATATCCAACTTTTATGCTAAACATCTGTCTTTTCAGCACCATGGAAATCAGCTTGCCTGACCTCCCAAGTGAACTGGCTTGGATTAAAAACCCTTTTAATCAAGACCGACACAACCGATACAAAAGAAAAGTTGTAAATGAGAAAGGCTCAGAAGAATCTTTCCTGCAGACTTTAAAAGGTAAGTTTGCCATTACTTAAAACTTTGACAAGGTTTCCTCAATTATTAAGCAAACTATTAATTAACAGCTCCAGTTTCTCACATCACAGATTGAAGGGAAGTACTGAACTTCAGACTGGACTATTAGTACTGTTACTGGCTGAATTGTATGCATTTCTTAAAACAGAGTTTAACATGCCTTCCACAAAACATAGACAAGAGAAAACAAGCTTAGGTTCATTAAAAAAAAAAAGGTCAATGGGATTCAGTGTTTCATGAACAAGTACTCTGAATACTCTAAAGAATGTGTCCAGAGGGAAAGTTCAACAAGGATCAAATATACCTGGCAATACATATTCCAGACTACGAAATAATAAATGGCACATTAAGTATGAAGTACAATCTCAAAATTTTTGCCTTTTAAGAGTAATTCTAAATTTAAAATGTTACAGTAAGTCAATCTCTTTTCAATTTGGAACATTTTTGATCTGTTCATGTTTGGAGATATTTGCTTTCTTTACTTCTTTATAACAATGAAAACAAGAATACATTTTTTTCTATTTACCACTGCAAGTAGTATAATTTCTCACAGCTTCTTAGTCACACCCTCTTATCATCTTTCCTTTAGCGTCATATTCCCACAAATAAATGCTGTAAGTTTTGGGGCAGCATTATATCCAACTTTTCAGGTCTGATATTCTTGTGGGGCTGGAACCGTAAGAAGCCAGAATAATTTTGAGAACAAAATTTCTGGAGTGAGGAAAGATTGCCCATTAAAAGCTGAAATATGATAAAGGTAGGGTTGGGAACCTCACAGAATAATGAGTAACAAATTGACCCAAGTGTCTTCCATTTCACTCAGAGAACAGCAAAACATAGATATAAGAAAGGTACCGTATCACTTGGTCTGTTCTCCTTCCAGAATGCCCATGGAAGTTTCCTTCATACCCCACCCTGTAAAAATGGGAGGACTCCCCCCAAGAGCTGTGAAAATCAGTAATTTCCCATAAGAATAAAATGGCAATTACCTAGTCTTGGTCTAAGAGTATGAAAATGCCTCTGTGCAATTGCATAAAGTATGTCATGTCCACAGCTTAACAAATTAAGTTCTGATATGCAGCAAACCAACAATTCCACTGTATAGTAAGTGTATTTGAAGAAATCAAACTACAAAAGAACAGTAAAACCCTACCAAAATATTATGATCTAGTATGACAGGCAAATCATTCTTATAGCCTCCAGCCAAGCAAAAATAATGTTTGTAGACTGCTTGTAAAGTTCCTCACGTAAGTCGTTAGCAGCTCTGCACAGACTGGAGTAGGTTACTCGCTGTCCTCAGAACAGCTCTTGTGCTGCTCAAGACAAAAATGCCAGAGTCCCAGAACAAAGTGAAAACATGAAGTTTGTAAAACAGTAGTATCACACTCAGTTATAAATAATGTTGACATGGAACCTTCCACAAATGTGTGGTGACATAATTTTCCTTTGATCATCTTCTACTGTTTCTACCATGCCCTGGTGAAGCACAAATCTCTATTTGTTACTGATCCTGTTACAACATAACTAAAGAGGCACAAGGTATATTTGTCTCTGCCAAACAGCACTATTAACATGATTTTAGGCTTTTATTGGATAGTCTGAGCCATCGCCCATCTGTAAGCTAAAGAAACAGAATCAGCAGTTCAATCACTCAGCAACCTTAACAGGGCAACCTATTCATAAAGGGTTTCTCATGATGACAGTAAATTTCTTCAAGGACACAATAAAAGCCACTCTACAAGACACAGGCTTGTGTAAGAAGCAGCTTTTCCTTACACAAACTAGCAGTGCATCCTCTTTCAGTCATTAAGGGCTCTCAGAAGAACTTTACCTTAAGCTATTAGAGACACACGACATTAAGCCCTTGGAGATACACATTATATTAACCACTGGCTTAAAGCTCTGACTTGAATTAGTTCCAAAAATGCAAAGGTTTTTCATGCCAGCAGGCAACTGAGCGGAAGTGGAGATCCTTCTGCATGAAGAGAGCTTGGACAAGAATCCCCTGATCTGCTCACACAAATAAAACATACACATGTTGAAATTTGTCTGCAAATTCACAAATACTATGCAAATAGAGGCAAACAGCTTTAACATAATTCAACCATATAACTTCTTTTCTAACTCTTTCAGAGGACATAAAATTTGGAAAACCTCGTGTAAGGAAAATAATCCAAAACAAAACAACTAAAAGCAAAATGTAAGGGAGTTAGTGGTGTGGAAATTATAAGGAATAAAAAGCTTAGATGCCATTTTCAATGCTTTTAAGCTTGTATTTGAACAAAGTGAGCACTATCAGAGGGCACAAAAACTCATCTGCAGTTTATTTGTGGTACCTGAGAAAATAACTAATGACATACTAACTGCACTGGACATTTTCCATCTGCAATCACTGGGACAGGATGGGGTAATGAAAGAAAGGATAGTTTCTGACCCAAGTCTTTTAAAATGACAATGGGAAAAAAATAAGAGGAAAAAAAATACTCCTGATTACTTTATAATGCAATTCCCACATCCAGTCTGTAATTTTTTCCTTGCTCACCTTTGTATGAATTCCTCCCTTCCCTGTACTATTCTATGTCACCTCTATCCTAAATCCCATGGGCCTCCCACAGATCTTACACACCAGCGTCCCACAGGAAAAGGAGAGCTTTCATCAATGAGAGGAAAACAATTGGCTTCAGGGGTTTCTAATGAACTCACACACAGCCTGTACCTTCTCTGATTACAACTACCTGAAAGGAGGTTGTAGCAAGCTGGTGCTTGGTCTCTTCTTCCAAGTAACAAGTAATAGGACGAGTAAATGACCTTAAGTTGTGCCGTGGGAGGTCTGGATTGGGTATTAGGAAAAATTTCTTCATGGAAAAGGTTGCCAAGCCCTGGAACAGACTGCCCAGGGCAGTGGTGGAGCCACCATTCCTGGAGGTATTTAAAAGCTGTGTAAATGTGGCACTGAGGGACGTGGCTTAGTGGTGGACTGCGCAGTGCTGGGTTAATGGTTGGGTGTGATGATCTTAAAGGTATTTTCCAATCTAAATGATCCTGTGATTCTTCCTTGAAGTGATCCTCTAGTCACTGTCACTGTCACACACCATGGTAATTCCACAGCAGCTCCTGCTTCCTTATACTATCAGCAGTTTCAGCAAATGAATCAACTTCTTACTTCCTTTATGTCACCAATCTCACAGCTGCAATTCTTTCCTCCCACCTTAAGGTCCATCCTATCCCTACCACCTCCATCTACAGCTCCTCTTCCTTCCAAGCCAAGCAATCTGCTTAAACACCCAACTCAATAGAGTACTTGCATTCCCAATTTCTTGCCAGTCATTTCCCTAATCTCCTAGACTTTTCAATTTACTGACCAGTTTTGACTTCTTCCTCTTCATGACACTTATAGAAAGAATATCGCTAAGATTGTGAAACAGAGGAGATCATCTGCCTTAGGCTGTTCTTTGTCACCATGATGGAATCTATCCTACTTCTTACAGATCCCAGAGGCCTTTCAAGGGGAAAAGAGGAAGGGATTAATATTTGACTGGTCTATTAGGTACATGAAAGCATAGCCAAAGCAGTGTTCCCATCTCTTAACAGGACACTCTGATAGGAGGGAGACATGTTTAGATTGAACCTATCAGATCATTAATTAAAAAGACCAGAGCAATATTGCTCTGAATTTGGTAATATATTCTCTTTTTATTGAAAGCAGGCAGTAATCATAATATAATAGCACAGCTACTTAAGTAAATTTAGCATTGTAGACAGAAAACATCATCAGATATTTCACTGGAACCTGCTCCATTACATTGTATTTGAAACAGACATCACAGCAATCAGAAGTGATCTAGATTATAAAACTGAACCTGAAGTTTATTTGGATTAGAGAAAGTTATACTCACGGCTAGCATTTCTGTAGAGAAGAAAAGGTTCGTGGAGCTGAAACTCCAAGTCTTTATTTACCGGTTCAACCAGGTTGTGCATATTCAGCCGATTCACTATCGTAAAACCATGATAAGGAGAAGCTGACCTGTTGTTTCAATTAAAACAAAACCAAGGATTAATACCTTCATCAACGTAAGTAATTTTCTGAAACCAAGTTACGAATTCATCTTCAAATTTCCATTGCTTTATTATGTGAAGCTTTAGCAGTCCTGAAGCTCTCACAGTTGTTTTTCTATGCCGTTTCTTGGCATGCCACCTAATTTCAATTTCAAACTACACTTACCTCAAAGCAGGATTAGGATTAACATTACAGTTCTACACTGCTAAACTGCTGAATCAAAGATATGCCTCTGAAAAATCTATTCAAAAAAACTAGGGCAGGTCCACCATTAAAATGCAAATGTATTCAATACTTGACATAAGATAGTTTTGAGGCAATTTAGAATTTTTTGATTAGAGGAGAAAAACCAAACCACTTACACAGCATCATTACCTCACTGTAAATAGACATGACAATAAAAAAGAGCTGCTTTTAAATAGCATGAAATACATTTACAGGGGGAACTATAAACAGTAATTTCTTCCTAAAGGGAGACTCTGGAAATAAGGACTTAATTCCGTATCCTGAAAGTACATATTAAATTATTCAGAATTGTATCGCTTAGTAAAGCAATTTTTATTATCTACATTTTTGCTGGACACCAGGTAGAAAAAGAAAACACTGAGCAAGCATTGAAAGTTCAAGATAGTTTTAGATCTGTTTTTCTCTTGCTGCATCAATGTCCTGTCAGCACTCAACTATGCCTGTAAGCTGGAGTATAATCAACAACAGCAGCACAATGAAGGCAGGCTAAAAATCAGACACAATTAGCTGGTAAATATGAAGAGTTCTGTAACAATGTGGCCACCCTTACCTAATGATCATCAACAAAAATCTGTCAAGAGCTTCCAAGGACACGGTAAACAACTCTTACCATCACAAATTAGTCTCTTAATGCACCTCACAGAACTTCTTTGAAATCATCAGCTAGTGACATTGAAAGCTTTTGCTTTGGTTTTTGTTTTGGTTCGGTTTTTTTTTCTAAGTTTGGTTCACTTTCTTACACTAAGTATTTCCAAGCTGGGAGCTAAAGTAACAGGAACTGGTTACTCAAATCCCTACATAGCACCAGGATAAAATATTGTAATGCCCAAACTATGACAGTCTGCTTCGGGATGGCTGAAGTCTGCATTATTTCTATTTCTTACCTTCAACAAAGTCTTATTTCATTTAGATTTTTTATTTGCCTGTAATTTAAAACTTGAACTCATGATTGATTTTATGTGCTGGTTCTCCTCCTCACCCCTTTTACCCATCCTAGAGAACTGGAAATTTCTTTCATGGTTTTGATGAGGAAATCAAATAGACCCAAAACCAGACAATATGAGATCTCCAGCTTTTGGGCATCTTCATCCATTTACAAAAATTTATGCCATTTTCCAGGAGTAAATTAAAACAGATTATTTAATTTCTCATCTCTACTGTTTTCATAATCAACTTCATGGATTTTAGGAGACAAAGGGAGACTTGACATTTAACAAACTCAATGCACTAACACATGCTCTTGGATTAGTAAAATAAGCTCAATAAACTAGTTTCTGATGTGGGTGCATATGTAGCATTCAAGTTTTATGCTTTCTCAGCAGTACTTTTAGGGGCTTTTGACAGAGTTATTCACCCATGTGCAGAGTTTATTCTTTTTGAATGACTACACAGCAGTTAACAGCTGGACAAGTAAGTAATGATGAGTATGAAAGCTCTGCAGGAAGCCATCTGGAGTTTGTTTTCTTAAGGAAGGAAAACAAACATCACCACCACTATATCCCCCCTCCCCGCCAAAAACAACCCTTACCTTTTATACACAAATAAGGTCCCTTCTATGTCGGTTTTCTCCTACAAAATACAACAAACGCACTTCAGGGATCGGCTTGTTCACACAGTCGGTTTTGTACAGTATTTTAATTACAGACTTAAAATATCCTTATCTTTCCATAAGGTTTGACATCATAGGTCTAAAAATATAATCTCGTATTTTCAGAAACTACCTAATTTTTTTATTAGAAAGATTAGGAAGTTAAACCCCTTCTAAAAGATTTTGCTCATGCTCTCAATCTTCTGATGTGATACAGAGTTTTCCACAACCTTCCCATGCTGAGCCTGATGAGCTCAATATCATTATGTCCAAATATCGGACATGTTCTGCTCCTCAGTTTTACTCCAAGGACAGCAACAACAGCACAGCCAGCACAGCACGATACGGACCATGGTTCTGTTTCAGACTCCAGCTTCCACAGCAACCCTCACCACGGGCTGGTGACCCACGAGCGCAGAAAGTTCGTGCAGCTCCAGGGCTGCACGTGACAACGTGAAGTCCCCCGTACTCCCCATTTTTATAGCTCTGTGATGAACCCGGTGGTCAAGCCAAAATTGTGTTTTAATGCAGTGACCGACACTAACATCTCTTAAATCCCCCTCTTCCTGAACAAGGGCTCTGTGCAACAGGCACGAGCAACAACAACAAAGTACGGTTAAAAAAGAGAAAAAGTCAATGGCCACCAGGAGCCAAAGCGCCCTCCAGCCCCAGCGCTGCCCCGGTCAGAGGGGAAACGGCGCCGCCTCCCCGAGCGCACACACGGCCTCGCCTCTCCCTCTTCCTCCACCTCTCCTCTCCCTCTTCCTCCTCCTCTCTTCTCCCTCCCCCTTCTCCTCCACCTCCTCCCCTTCCTCTCCCCCTCGCCTCCTCTCTTCGTCTCCTTCTCGCCCCTCTCCCCCAACACAAGCGGGGGGAACGCGCCCAAACCCCAAACTTCCCCCTGGGCGAGCGCAGCCCCGCGCGGGCCCCATGCGGACGTTCCGGGCCAGGCAGCTGCCGGGGCGCGAGCACGGCCGGGTCCGCTCCGCCGGACTCACCCACTCGTTGTCCTTAGGGCTGAAGCTGTAGAGCGCGACCTGGCCGGTCACGTCGGCGATGCCAGTGATGAAGGGGTCGTGCCGCCGCAGGGCCGCCAGGCTCATCTCCTGCCCCGCTCTGCCCGCCGCCTCCATCTTGGATCCGGGCAGCCCCGCCCTCGGACCGGCAACAGCCGCGCTGGTGCACCGGCGCACCCGGCCCCGCCGCCGACCGAAACGCCTGGCCCGCGCCTGCCGTTCCGCCGCCGTTCAGGCCCCCCCCAACCCCCCGCACTGCGGGGCCCTTCCCCGGTGCCTTTTCTCAGCTCGGGGCCCGCAGCCCCTCCCAGGGTCCCCGCTCCCCCCTCGCAGCTCCGTGACCAAGGGCTTGCAGGGCCGTGGGTCCTTAGCGGGGCCCCAGGGCTGTGGGCTTTGGGCAAGGGCCGCGCCCCCGCCGACGCGCGTGGGCAGGGCTGAGGACTGACCTTCGCATCTTGTTATTTATTTACGCCATTAGTAATACAAAGGCTGCGGAGTTTACTGCAGGCTGGCTTGTGAAGTTCGGTGAGCTGGGTCACGGGCTCAGGAATTATCTTCCAGCACTTTGAGGGTGATGCTGTTTGCTGCCGTGTCTGTCATTTTCTGGTATATCAGTACTTCACGGTCTGCAGTGGGATATGGAATTTTCAATATTTTAGAAGAATTTGGGGATTAAATGTTTCTCTCAGGTATAGCAAACATACTCAGGTACGTTTCTCAGGTAAAGTAAAGGTACATAGGACAGTAAACTCTCATATGTAAAGTAGAGAGCTATGTAGTACATTATCTATGTTTGCTGAAACAAGAACAAAGTAAGGTGCAGCACACTGAGCTTTTTCCTGCAATTTTTTTCAATTTTTGGTGATTTTAGGAACAGGAAAGTACAGAATATTCATCAGGACCAAGGCATAAATTACTTCCAAGTAAGATTAGTCCGGTTCAAGTATCTTTGTAGCGTTTTGTGTAATCTGGCAGGAAAAAAACAGGTTTGTAAATTTCTAAACAAAACCATGTTTGTGGCAAGCTGCTGACCCTCCTGAGAATTTAAAGAATGTCTGCTATGCTCTGTATTACCACAGGTCATGTTGTTCTCTATTGCAGGTGGACAAACCTCTGATTTTAGTACAGCTTTACAGTATAGTCCTCTCCCACAAAGGCTGACATTTAATGCACGAACTATAAACAAGGATCCAGCAGTTGTGTGGTTCCACAAAAAGTCTTTCTGACAAGAAGTATCAAGTTCCAGTATAATACAATTTTTTAAACTGTAAAGCTTTTGGGGCAGAACAATAATTTACCTGTTTTGGTGCCAAAGAGTTCTACTACAAAGTAAAAATGCATTTCTTAGGAAAAAAGTAATCTAGACACAAAACTGCATCCTGGTAACTCACCCTTGAATGCCAGGATATAAGCATCAGTAAAAAACCCCAACAAAAGTCATATGGAATGTCTTAGAGCTCCATAAATTGTCCATGTCCTTCTAATGGTTTTGCCACAGGAGAGCCCAATCCGTAAAATTTGGGTTTTCTCTAGTTCCGTAGTGTTTGCCCTTAAAGGCAATATTTGATATAAAATGTCTCATTATTCACTAGCAGTCAATTTTAGAGAAAGACAATAAGAGGAAATTGAAGTTTGAAAACTATTTTGTAGTGCAACACCATTCTAAGAACTCAACTGAAAGAGAATGACAAAAACTTTTTTTAAAAACTGGTTTTAAATGGCATCTTAAACATCTGCACCAAACTGCTCCTTTCTGCAAGATTACTGTAAAGCAAAGGTATCTTTCAAATTTAAAAACTTATTGGCAAAGGAAGCTTTCTGCTGTGTGAGATCTCAGTTGTGAAAACTCCTTAGCTTCATCTTGCATTAAAAGTGAAACCCAAGGAGCAGCAAGAAAGAAAGGGAGGCAGTGGTTCCTGGTTATGGATTGTTTTCCTCCTTCATCTGCCATTTCCAGGTCTGCATTTCAGTGAATTTATTCTCCCTGCCCATCTTCACCGCTGTTGCATTGGAATAAAATATTTTGTATCAGCAATGATGCATGGCCCGTCATCTGCCCCCTCAGCCTTGAAGCCCAGCACAGAGTGTGTCCAGGCAGAGTCTCGGGGTTCACTGGGGAGTTGTAGCTACTCAGGCGTGTGCTGTGAGTGCTGTGTGGTGCAAATCTCCCTTCCCTCCTCGCAGCCGTGCTGGGGAAATGTTCCCTTCTCACTCCCTGTTCCTGATTCTTGCACAGAACCCAGCACAAGTGGGATGATGCACACGATGCCCTTTTCGTGTTTTCTCTGTGAGTGGGACAGATACCATTTGTGTTTCAACAAGTGAAGAGAACATCCTGTTTTACAGTTCAGTTATTCTGCTGCGGTTTTGTAGGACAGGATATGATAATTTATTACCCTAAGTACTATTGTCTACTTAATTTATGTTAATATTAAGGTAGATGAAGTAATAAAGACCCTCTTTTACTCTTCCATTTGGTTGTGACACCATGGATGGGTTTCTCTGTTGCTCTGCTCTTGGCAGTTTTGTTATACAAACTCTTTTTCTGGCCTCTCTTTTTACACAGTAGGTTACCTATGTATCCCCAAAGCTTGTGTGGGCTGCAGTCACTCCTTTAAACTTCTACAGAAAAAAATCTTGATTCTTCAGTCCCTTTGTTTTTCCCTTGTTAGCTGAAAACCCTCAGCAAAAGATCTATTGCTGCTGCTCAGATGAGGGAGAAGTGCAGTCAGTGCTCCCAGACAGTGCATTTTCTGTTATTACTCCAGGCTGAATTAGGGTCCAGTGAGTTCTGCAAATCTGAGTGACTCAGAGAGCTCATATTTTATCTTTGCACTTTTCCACTTGAAACAATTGCCAGAAATTCCTGGTTTCGTGAGCTGTTTTGCAAATGACACACTTTTGTTGGTTTGTTTGCAGATGTTTTCCTTGAATTGTAATAGCAGGCAATTTCTGGGCTATTGATTAGTAATTGCATTGTTATCTATACCCTAAATTTCAGGATAATGGCTGTAATTCTACAGACTGTTTCTTTGGGCTTAGTTCTAGATAGGACAAATTGTCCTGGTGATAACCTCCTTAATAACTTAATAAGCTTTGATTTTGCATTTTAATTGTTTAAAAAAACAAGGGGCAGGGGATGCTAGAATTTTCGAAGTGCTGCCATTGTATTTGAAAAATCCTTTTCTTTCACATTTTACTTGAGCATTTTGCTCATTTATACAAATATGGTGTAAACTGCTCAAGTTGTGTAGTTACCTTCCCTGGCAGTTGTTCTGCTCTTCGGAGGGCCAAGTGGATCAGAAGCCTTTCCTAGGAGATCCAGCTTGCACTGTGCTCTCTCTGCACTAATGCTGCAGCCACAGGTACCTTATTGCATATTCATGGTGACAGATGTTTATTTTTAGCTGTGCAAAACCTTTTTCCGCCTTCAGAGGAAAGTTTTCCAAATTGCTACATGTTAACAGTGCTACAGGGCAGCAGTGTGAATCTACACAATGAAAATGGGTGGGATGGGATGGTGTGGAAAGGGACTCCCGGTTTAGCAGGATCATCACATGCAAGTGACAAGGTTTAGGAAGGTTGTTCTGGGACTACTGACTTACCCAGCTGTAAGTGTGGGATTTTTTCCTGTTTCTGTGCTCTGTATAAAACAGAGATAAGGCAGAATGGCTTTTCATAGCATCTGAGCTTCTCAGCTGTTGCAATACTGAAATGTGAATTTAACTAGAAGTTTCTTTGTTGTGAAATAATTGCAGTAATGATTCTGTAAAGGAATGGATGACTTTCATTTTTCTTTTTCTTATTTTGTCCTCATACAATCGGAAAAATCTTCTAGAAAATGTGAAGCATGGAACATTAAAAACAACATCACTTTCTGAAATAATGTAACTTAATAAAGTACAAGGAAAACGAAAAAAAAAAGCAGTTACCCATCTATGTGTCCAATGACATTTTGGATATGAGTGTTACCAACAGTTATGGTCCTTCCAAGAGATGCTAAAATAATATTAAAAGAAACAGAGAAAAATCATTAAATTAGTTACAATTCGATAAAAACAAAAGCGTGAAAACACTCAGTTCGATTTATACAGTAAAGCTACTCCCACAACCACAGTGTAAGAGGGTGAAATAGGTCACAGGCAGCCCTCCTTACATTGCTCAATAACATTAGAAGGATTAATCATTTATGGATTATCTCCTAGAAACAATGATCTGGTGCAGACAGGTAATCCAATCTCCTCTATCTTTCTAACCTGGTTTGCCATTTCACAGGAGATTGTGGAAGGGTGGCAAGTTTTTCTAGGAAGACATTGCCTGCCAGCTTGAAACATGTAAAATTGCTGGAATTTGCATCAAAATATGACAGCTCTTCTCTGACGAAGGTAGGTAGTGAAATTAGACAGGTAAAATGATTTTCTTTTAACTAGGGCACAGAGGTTCAGCTCAAAAATGATATCACGTTCACCCTTAGTTATAATCTGCCACTGACAGAGTAAAGAGAGAAGTTTATCATTGACATAAATCAGAACTAGAGAGAAAACATTATTCCTGGGATTCTGCATTTTGGATAATATCCAGCAATATGTTTTTCTTAAGTAAATTTGTAGAAAAATTAAAATACAGCTTATTTTTGAATACAAGCCTTTCAGCTGCAGGTGTGCAGCTGAACTTTGATGTGCTTAATGTGATACGTTGGGCTTTCAACATACATCTTTAGCCACTTGTGGGATATTTTATCTAGCTGTAGCCTCAAGGCCTGCTGTTGAATATATTAGACTGTGCTGATTTCATTGCTGAAAATGAACTCCATTGCAAATACTCGTTGGACAAAATATTGCAGTAGCAAAAGTGCACCATCAGTGATTTTCAAATGCTTATTTCATTTTGCATGTAGTTGCTGTTTTATTGCTATAATAACATTATGAAAAAAATATTCAATTACTATTACAAGCAGAGTAGCCTGTTCCCCTAGGTCTCCTTATACAGTTAAAAAAAAAAATTAGATTAACAAGGTCCTGCTCTGTACGGAATTGAGAAATACATCAGGAATAATTGTGCATCATAGTAGTAACCCTGAGCCTTGAGGAAGCTACTTTAGCAGAACCATGTTAGTTTTTAACTCAGCCAATTTTTAATTACTGAGTGATCTACCTTAAATATACTGTGTCAGCTTTATGGCATTATTGTGTACTTATATTTTTGTCTTCTTGAAGCATCCTTTTTTTCCTGAGCCACTTTTGATGCCTCCATGTATCTGGCCCTTTAAATACTGGGGCCATCACATACATTTTAAAATGTAGGTTTCTATGCTGCTTTATCTCTGAAGCCTTGCTGTAAAATAGCAAGTCAGAATTCCTTTTAAATATTTTAATATTTTTATTAATTTTTTTTTTATTTTTCAGTATTTTTAATTTAATGTTTTATTTTAATATTTTATTTAAAATATTTTATCTTCTTGCAAAATATGCACATATCAGAGCAATCATCTCTAAAATAGGTTAGATTAATTTTTTATGAGCAAATGTGTATTTTTCAATAGGCTTTACTTGATGTGGTACAATACTAATAAGGAAGATGCAACACGATTCTGAGAGTAAATAGCTTCTAGAGCTTTTCAGACATCACTGGAAACAAATAGAATGTAAAACAGCCCAGTGGTTTGGGCTGCTTTTGATGCTTCTTGGGTTTTCCATTGTCAGAGGAATGGGAATCAGCAAACCTGCATTCATTTCTGAGGTTATTAAACCATTGCAGCTCTCTGTACCTTCATTTTCCCATCCGTAAAATGAGTGCAGTGTATTACTCATCATCATAAATTTCATTGAAATACTTTCTGAGGAGCAATATGAGCAATAGGCATTCTGGTGATATTTCATTCATCCAGGGAAGGGCTGGTGGCATGCTGAAGGATCACAGAACCTTGTTGGAAGGTGAGGGCAGCAGCTGCATTGCGTGCTGTCACCAGGATAAAGAAGCAGGCTTGGAGCTCTGCTCTGGCTGGGTGGATGTCCTGGAGCCCCCTCAGTGTCAGCCAACACCTTCTGTGGGTCTCATCTTCCTGCTGGAAACAGGAACTAACACAGGTGTAGTGAGAGCCTGGAGCACAGATCCCTTAATTCCTGCTGTGAGCAGGATCCCTTGCTCTTTGCTTTGGCAGCTTTCTCCAGGATGTATCTTGTCCAAGAGTATTCAGTGACACAAACCACGTGGATTGAACGTGTGTCGTGTGCTAAATTCTGCCTCTGTCGGTTGCAGTCAAGAATCCATGATGTGTTTCTGCTTTGAAATCAAATTCTGAGGTAGAGCCACCCATTTTGGATGGCCTTCCTGCAGGGGCTGAGGAAGACAGTCTGGGAGAGTCACCATACTTGGTGAAAAGGGAAGCTCCATTACATCATGACTAAGGAAATAAACTGGATGAGATCCTAATCTCTTATTTGGCCTCTTTCCTCCAATTAAGTTCTGGCTGATGGAGAATTCCTTTGCTGCAGTCACTCAGAAAAGAGCCATAAAGTTGTGTGATGAAGATCCTCAGGGGAGCCCTGTGGATAAGATGTGTGAGGAGTGGCACAGGAAGTGCATTTCAAGGGGAAGGCATTCACACACAGTGCTGTGGAAATTTGCAACCAAAGTGGAACAGAGTTTAGCTAAGACAGGGCTGGAGCTGAGTCCTTAAGGGTGGTGGTGGAAGTGCAATTGCAGCCTTTTGGTTTTGGAACCTCATGTCCCTTGACCTTGGTGTTAGAAAATAAGTGATCTGATAGTAATGAGTTATTAAAGAACAAAAGCAGCAGCATCTTATTTAATTAATTTCGAATGTGTAGTGTGCAGTTATGTGTGTAAAGAGAAATGGCAGTCAACTATTTCCTTCAGAATTTTCTACAGAATTCTGCACACAGATTAACTGAATTTTCATCTGGAAAACAAGTATAGCTTGGGACGTTAATCTGCAAATTAGGTTGCTTGCTTTGGTATGTTTTCAAAGGAAAAAAGAAATAACGAATAAGTTGTGTGTTGAAACCATCCATTGCATTCATACAAGATTTTTTTCCCCCTGTGGTGCATCACAATAAAATTACTTTTTACTTTTTGCATGTGGAATTAGTGCATGGAAATGCTGAATATAAAGAGCTTGCATAGAGGTGCTATATTTTGTCAGGTAAGGATTGGCAAGCTGATGAACAGCTCTCCAATAGATTGTAATATTTTCAAATAATTATTTCAAGACCTCTTGAGTACCAGTTCTCATGACAGGCTCTAATAGGTTCTTTCAAGACTCTCATGGTCAGTACAACTAGTTCTCCTTTTCAGAATTACTACCTCATCTAAAGTGTGTACAAACCATGTGATTTTCAAAACAATGAAATGTAACAGACTTTGAGAGCTGCAGTGTAAACAATGCACATATGCACAAACAGCTGAAGGACCACATCTCCTCTTGCTTTTTCCTTCTGGTGTGATGCCTTCCAGAGCTGGCAGGTTGAGCTGGGCTCTGCAGTCCTGGAGTGACACGGTGCCTGCCTGCCTGCCCAGGTCCTCCTCTGCCCCTGAGTGCAATCTGTGGCTGCTGACAGCTGGCACGGAAATCAGGGGTGGGGAGGTGAAGCTTGCCATGCTGGCCTTCCCCTGTTCCTGTGTGCACCTGACATTGCTCAGACAGAGACGGGGCATTGTTAGGAAGCTTGACACTTCCACAACAAAAAAGACCTGTCATGCAGGAGAATTGAGTTCCAGAAGTGCTGAGCTGTCCTACAGGGCAGGAGTGGCCAGAGTCCACCATTTACCATAACAGAAAAATGCTCAAAACCAGCTACCAAAAGATAGAACAAAACATTGCCTCTGTAAAATGTTTTCACTCTGAGATAAAACTGGCATCTTTTACTGGATTAAGAAAAATTCTGATCAGCTCTGTTTTCACGATGGATTTGTTATGTGAATGGTGGTTATTAGGAGGAGGAGGTAAGCTGGGTACAGAGGGAGAGCTGGTGGTGCTCCTGCAGTGCTTGGAAAGGGAACTGAGGGAGAGGCTCTTGCTCCTGCCCTTGGTAGCAAGAGTGTCCACACAGGAGTAGCAGGGGAGCTCAGGCTGAGGGAAGGCCTAGGAGACAAAACCAGGCATGTCTTTGTAATGTATTTGTGTGGGAAGGGGACTGTTTGACTGGTAATAACATGGGCATATGTTTTGGTAAGATTGTCCCATTATATTCTGTTTTGGTGTTTGGTTTTTTTTTTTGGACTTGGTCTTAAATTCCAGCTGTAGTGGGGAGCTGGCCAAGTAGGCTGTGTAAACTAAGCTTTAGCACTTCAGGGCCATTATGTGATTCATGAGCTTCTGTGACACGAGAGCCAGGCAACGCTCTTGGCTTGCAAACAGCTGTGGGGAATGCTTAAGTTAAAAGGGTTATTCTTGTTACTTTAGAAAATCCCCCTAGCATTGTGTAATATCAGGATTTTTACATTTATCCAGCCTCAGATATTCCTTTTATAGCCTCTTGCCTACTTTGTGGTGCTTCTTTAGTGGTCACACTTCTTCACAGTGCTGTCTGTGGCTTGGCGGCACCAAGCCAACTGCTGAGGGGTTTGAAGGGTAGTAACTATTTGTTTGAGTTTAAACAATTAAGGACTCACTAAGTGAAATCCACTGCAAGTGAAAGCTGGTAACTGAAACGCTGACTCTACCAGGAAAGCATGACTGCCAGAATAGGGGCACTTTGTCAAAAACTCAGAAAAAAATGTATAACAATGAAGGTAATTGTACAAGTGTATTTTATTACCATCATGTCAGCAGAACAGAGAGACTTATTAAACTTACTTCAATCCCCATCAGTTCTTTATAACCTTGAAAAAAATCAGAGAGGACGATAAAGAAATTGTCTATTTTCTCTCTCTTTAAGTGGATTTTTCATTTGTATCTGTAGTCAGAATTTAATTACTAATGTTTGCAAAACCATATTCTGGTATATGGGCTATTTGCAAACTGTTCACTGAGATTATTATTTAATATTTCTCTTAATTGCAGTTTTAAGCAGCATTGTACTGGTTTTTGAAATGCTCCCAAAACCATCAAGTGTTCTCCAGAGGATGTGCTAATGAGGCATATAATGGGACATTAGTATGAATTTATTATTTTAATTTATACATTAGAATGTTATTTTTGATACTTTTGTTACCCGTTTCTCATTCTAAATAAGCTAACACTAGAAAATATTTACCTTGTAAAATTATCAGAGGCGAATGTCTTGCTTATCTGTGTGTAGGCAAAGGGATACAGTAGCAGCAGGACTTCTGTTATAATCAGCAAAAAGGTAATAGAGGAGAAAGGCAACTGAATTGTAGATCTGTAACAAGATCTTCTGTTAGTTCAGGGATTTTTGAGGCTTCTATAGTCTCTCTGGGGCCCATTTTTTTTCTTATATTTCATCTGGATCTGCCTTTGTTTGCATTTCCGCTGAGTTTATGCAAGAGAGGAACTTTGCAAATGTGTGTAACTTAATTTTTCCAACGGGAGACTTGGCAGCTGCATGTGTGGCTGTCATGGGCTTCACTCCTCTGTGTAACCCAGGGGAGCTGTTCCCAGCTTTAGTCTGGATCTGGCTGACTCAGACTGACCTCGGTGGTGGCTGGTAAGGACTGGTGGCTGGGCTGACCCTTTCAGCAAGTCTGCAGCCGTGGTGGCTGTGGTCAGCCTGGGAATGCTCCCAGTGCTAACACCAGTGCTGTTTAAGGGAGCAGCTAAATCTGTTCACCGACTGTTCAATAGTTGAGGTGTGTGGCTATTTGAAAATGCTCATTTGGTAACCTTTGGCTTGCATCCAGGACCTATTTCAGTTCTAACCTTTGGCTTGTATCTTGGTTTCTGGGTTGGGCTCTTCAGTTCTGGTATTTAGCCTGACTGCTGGCCTTTGGGTGCCAGATCATCTCTTGTTCTAGGCTTGGATTCCAGTTTTGGATATTAGCTCTAACTGCTTCTTGCAGCTTGGCACTTAAATCTTATATGTGCTTTTGAAATTTTCCCCTTAGGGCACCAATTATACTTCTTACATTTCTTTTTCAGCCTTTATGTAAAACCCTTATTATCAGAACAGCTCGATTCTAAACGCATCCCTTCCCTCGTGGGTCATTAAACTGAGGATGCAGAGCTGTTTGGACACTCTTCCAGGAATCCCTGATTCCTACTCACCATGGGGAGTCTCTTGGTTGCCTTTGTGCCCACACTTGTGTGATGTGCAGGTGGGTGGGTGCCACCAGCAGGGCCTCAGCCCCAGGTGGCCATGGCAAGTCTGCTTTATGGCTGGACATCCAAAAAGCCAAAACAAATGCAAGCCTGATAAATCCCAGCATCCTCTTTGCTACAAATCTGTTGCTGAGACACCAGCCTGGAAATTTGACCAAATGTGTAAGAATTAAAAACTCTCCATAAATTAATATTAAATCAGCTAATTTCCTCTTAAAACATAATATATGAAATGAAAGCAAAATCATGTCTAAAGAAAATAAACACAGCCCCAAGGTATAATACCCTATGGTATTTTCAGTAAAAGCATCACAAGGTTCTGTTGCTTTTGGAGGTCAGATGGCAAGCTCCATGTTCACAGTCGTGACAACATGCTCATGTGGGTTTGTTTCCCTGGCTTTGCAGGGAACTGTTCGCGTGAATAACCACTCCTGCAGAGTGAATAAAGGCATTTGCAATCTGGTCCCAGCTGGAAACTTATTTCTGAAGTCAGTTCACCCCCTTCATAAAGCACAGATTCTTTATTTTATCTTGTTTTGTGCTTAGTTCACATCATTTGAAATCTTTAGGTTGATTGCTATGCCATTCGAAATCGTGTCCTACTGGAAGAGACGTATATTTTATAGCTCTTAATTCTTTCCCAACACATGTTTGGAATAGAGATATTCTTCTTGTCTGGGAGGAGAAGGGTAATTGCTGCCTGCCTGGATATCAGTTAATTAGCAGTCTCCTCACCAGTGGATGCCTGGCCAAATTCACTCTTTTGCTGAGTAATTTATTAAATAACTATGAGGCTATTCAGGCAACCTCAACAGTATTTTATAACAAAGCACTAATTACTTGGTGTATTTAATGGCAAAAGAGATGTAAGGAAATACAGGGCATATATTCTCAATTGCTTACCAACCTTTCTCTCACACCTTTCTCTTGGATCACAGAGCTCAGTGAATTAGATCCAGTCATTCCTCAAGTGAAGGTGTGGCATAATTTCAGAGGACTTATTGACTACCCTTTTCTTCCTCAGTTAATGCAATCTTGGCCTGGTTTGGAATGCAGAATAACATTTCAAACAGGAATCCCTGTCATAGCCTTAGCAAGGCTGCTTAGATAGGGAGAATCAGCTCCTCTAAGTGCTGACACTTGTGCAGTGGCTCGGGAAGTGTGCGGAAGAAATGCAAGATAAACCCCGTGCTCGGCTGCCCTGTCACATCTTGTGTGGTGCTGCTGTCCATTAACGTGCCGCTGGCTCAGGGACGGCGCTGGGCTCGGCCCAGATCACTCGGCAGCTGTCAAGTGGGTAAGACAAGCTCGCTGGGGAATGTACTAAGATAATCGCAGGAAGGTGAAGTTGAATCTCATACATGTGCTGCACTGAATGCTCGGAGCAAACGAGGCTCTATTCTGCAGCACGGAGACCAGATGGACTGTGTGACTGTTCTTTCGGTTTCTGGGGGAGAATTCAATACATATGGTCTGGAATCAACACCTCATTTGNCAGGTATGTGTTAAGGCAGTGTTCTGAAGTTTGCCAGCTCTTTATCCCTTTTGCTGAACCCCTGCTGGAATCCAAAAGCCCAGCTTCTTTTCTTCTCTTTCCTGCAGGGTACAAGCAGCTGTTATTTTGAAAAGAGAGGCTTTGTACCATAGTCATTCTCAGCAATTTGAAAAAAAAGCACAGGCTTTTTGTTACTCTAATGTCTTATCAGATTATTTCTGTTTTGATATGTAAAACATACTACTGTATAAATTGTGAAACTGGAAGGTTTGATGGTTGGGTCCAACTCTGTTTTGTTAGGACCAGTTCTGGCAGCACATCTAAGACATCTTAATACACAAAAGGTATGCACAGGTATTTCCTAGATATTTCTGATAGTCAGTTTTAATGCCAGGATTTGCTGAGCAGGGAGGAGGCACACTCCTGTTTTTGGGTACTCCTTTCCACTACGTGCTTCCTTCAAAACTCAGCACTTTAACAAGCATTAAAACATTATTCTACACAGCATCATAGTTCATCCGTTGCAGCTTTTGTGGTTTTTGTTTGTTTGTTTGTTTGTTTGTTTTCAAGGAAACCAAATTTTAACTCCACGTTTTAGTGGACTGAATAGTTTGATGTGCTGCAGATTAATTTAAAGAGACCCCCATTACAAGCAACTGTAATAAAACTGGGGACCTGGCTTGGTAACTCTAGTTTAAATGTATATGACTGTATTTCATTGTATGGTCATAGAAAAGAATTAAAAATCCTCCTTTTTCTAGTTTTAAAAATAATTTACATTTTGGTTTCAAATAGAACTTTTCTGCTACATTTTGAATTTTTGTTAAGTCGTTAAGCTTTGTTTTCTATGAAATGTGTATGGAACAAAGAAAGAAATTATCATTTTAGATATCCATCTATAATAGGCAGAGACCCAAATGATAAATTTTGATGTCTGTTAGTTCTTCCTTGACTAAACATCTGCCTCTTCTTTAGAGGTGTTTGTGGTAGGGAAGTTTTGCTGTCGTTCCATCCAACAATTTTAGAATATTGAAGCAGTAAACAGCACAGAAAAGGAATTTTTCATAATGAAGACAGCTGACTCACACCAGGTCCAAAATGTGTTAAAGAACAGGGCTGAAACTGTCATGTCAACTGACAAGGCACTGTCCTCTTGTTACAGACCAGAAATCTGGGTCTGTAAAAGGGTGTGGGCAACACAGACCAGATCCTCTTCGGGCTTTAGCAGGTTTGACCTTCAGTCAGTTTAGAACATTTTTCATATGAATAGCAAAACTGAACTGGTCTTAAAGGTAAAGGAGAAGCAGGACCCCATAGTCCCATAAACACATTTTAAAAATTTATTTAAAGGAGTAGTCAGTGTTTGAGACAGAAGGGGTTAGTAATGATACTTTAAAAATGATGATGATTCCTTTCTTATTTTATAAAAACCTCCTTACTAAAATGTTATTAAATGTTGTTTAGAATGCTTTTATTAAAATTAAATGGTTGAGTGGAATTAGATAAAGAATTACACTGAATTCAGCAACCTTTCAGATGGTGGGGCCAATTTGCTCTTTGGGAAGGTCTGGAGAATTGTTCATCAGGGTGGTCACTGTCGCAGCTCCTGTACCTCACTAACCACTGGACTTGCTGTATTTTGTTTTTGCTAAAGAAGCTGAAGTTTTATTTCATCCTGGGTTGTTCACACTGACTGGATGCACACTTTCAGGTGTTTCAGCAGCATATATAAAGATCATTAGTTCCAGAGAAGCAAGTTTTATGGATTCCCTATATTTGATGTTGCACAGGACTTGTACCATGCATAGTAGACTTTGTAACTCAGTTTTAGTTCTGATATTTTAGAAAGCACACCTATAGCTTGAGACATAGAAAAGTCATCGAAGCTGTCATTGTCCTTTGCTCTCAGGCTTTGACTTTTCCCTTGTATTTCTCATTATTCATTAATATTGACATGCTGACTGATACATTTTATGATGCACAGACACTCCATATGTATGAGAAAGACCTGTCAAAGCCTAGGAGGCTTTATTTCTCCACTGAATTTATTATCTTCAAAGTCCTGGCCTGCATCTATTTTAAATTTTTTTTTGGTTTTTTGCAACAAGATCTATTTGTCAGGGGATCAAAGATGCCTTTAAACCAGCCAGTTTCCACAGCTGAGGGATCAGCCTTAAGATGGTGTTGGTTTAGGATGTGCTACAGGGTTGGATGTGAGAGGTTTTACAACTGCACAACCCCCACACTGATGGCAGAGGTTAAATTGCCTTCAATCTCCAAGTATATACTAGCAAAGGGTTATTCTGGCTCCTAATTTTTTCACTTTAATTCCTATCTACTTCATAGATCTTACACTTAGAGCTAATCTAATGACCTCCAGGAAGAAATTAATATAACTTTTCAACTGGGCAAACAATTGCAAAACTATTGTGGACAATTTCATTTTACCTCATGCATCTGTGGACAAGTATCTGTGTTTCAGCCTGACTCACAGGCGCTTGCTCTGCTCTGTCACTCTCTGTGCACAAGCGAGTGGAATGGCTCTATCCCTGCATTCTGCAGGAAACTGCCTCCTTTCCTCTTGCCACAGGTGGGCTTGGACAGGGATGAGACAGTGGATGCAGCATCCACCATCAGGTCATTTTGCTGCTGTTACGTATCCCTGGATGTACCAGGCTCTCCCTGCTATGAGTTTGGATGCATTGCAGGAGAAGCTGATAATGCCTTTCACTGTGAGGATTCCCACCTTGCAGAGCTAAGGATGAGTGTTCTCCACGACTTTGCTTCCCTCAAATCCCTTTTGCACTGTTTTGAAACTGCACTGAGACCAACCAAGTGGAAGTTCCCACATCATTTCCAGCCCAGGCAGAGAGCGTGCTGACCTTGCCCAGACTTCATGCTTGAATGTCTTCTGTTTGCTCAGAATTCCAATAAAAAATCTGGGGTTGGGAGAACAGTACAGCAATAGGTACTGCACAATTTGACACGTTTCTGACTGGCTGGAGGTCATTTAAGGCTTTGAAACTATGTAAAAAAAAGGTGATGTGGAAGCTGTCTTTGGAATTAAAGCAACTTTTAGGTGTCTTTAGCAGTCCACAAGGATGAATCTTGTAGAAAAATGTATTTGTTTATCTTTTCAAAAGTGTTATTGTAATGACTTTTCCTGTTTATATAAAATACTGAGTTTAGAAAATGCCCATTGCATTAGCTTTCAAACACCTTTAAACTTTATATTCTATGAATTTGGTATAGGCATTAAAATACTAGCAGCTGCTTCTATTCTCTTTTTTTTTCTCTCTCCCTGGATATGGATCACAGACACAGGTTGTACAATTTATAAAATATGTGCAAGTGCAGACCCATTCCTGAAAGTCAGGGCAGCTTCAGTGGTTCTATCTTATTTTACTGCTTCTTTGAAAGCTGATAAAATTTAAAGTTTCCAGTAAGCTGTAGAGAAAAGATTTTTTTACTGTTGAAAAATACCTAATTCAAAATCTGTCAAGAAGAACTTGATATGGAAACCATTCAGGATGTTTTAAAAAGGAAATTGAACACTGTAGTTCTATTTTTAATTTGGATATTTTTTTCTTGTGCAAACTTTCAGCTGTGTGGCCTATAATATTTCAATATTACTGTAAAAATATTTCAACAGGACCTGGCTGATATTCCCAAATTAAAAGACAATGCAATCTACATTTCACTGAACATTTTGGGGGTTTGGTATTTTTTATCCACTAAGGATGGAAATAAACTTGGAAATGCCTGAATTTCCCAAAGGATAGGCAATTTATTTCTCTAACTAAGCGTGTTTTGCCACACTGCTGCCTGAAGTGGGATCTGTGTCCTTATTACACAGCGTGCTTCCTTCAGTCTTGATGATCAAAGCATGAGAGCTGTCAGATAAAAAGAAATGTGTAACACGTAAGAACTGTGTATCAGTAATACATCGGTTCAAATCAAAGGAAATTAAGGCCAAAAAAATCATGTTTCTTTTCACCTTAAAACTAAATCAAGCCAGTGGTAATTAACCTTCAGAGACAGCAGTAGCTTCAGAAAATAATGGCTTTTCTCGGATTTTTATCAGCAGAAAACCCTTGGTCTCCAAATACATAGCACAGAACTGTTTTTACAGTTCCAAGGGATTATTAAAGGAAAAAGGAAGTTGCATCAAGATTTTTAGTCTCACTGAAGTCCATGAGCATTGGATTAGGTCCTTAGATCCGGTTATGTAAACATTTCTGTGACATTTTTAGACTGTAATGTTTGGCCTGTTACTATAGAGTGCTGCAGTGCTTTTCATGGTTTGATGCTTTAATACTTACACTTGAAGAGCTTATAATTTATTTTCTACCTGATACATCCGCTTCCCATGTTAACATACACACGGGTATTTAAGAGTATCACTCTTTCCTTTCTGTACTCACTGAAATATGTGAAACAGCTGCCTGAGATCTGACAAAATGTTGCTGGATATCAATGATTTCTGACTTGCAGGAGAGCAGAGGTTATCCTTTGCATTTCATATTGCAGCTATTTCCTATTCACCTATGGGTAAGAACAGGTTTTATTAATCCACCGTCTTTGCTCCTTGTGCCTAGTGAGGAGATAAATATGGCCACTCATGAGAATGCTGCTTAGAAGACTTCCGACCTTTTCTCTCCTTTTCTTACTTTTTATCAATTTTATCCTTGTGTTGCTTTATCTTTGTATAAATCACAAAGTCTATGTTAAGCCTAAAAATGTTCAACCCCGTGTAAAACCTGGCTTCAGGTGTTGGCTGGGGCTTCAGTGGCACAGGAGGGCTGTGCTTTGCAGAGGAGTCCTGGGAGCAGAGGACTAGGAAATACTGGGGTTTGATTCAGGGAGCTTTGTGGTCAGATACACAACGAAGACAGTACTCAGTGTTCTGGGATCCTGTTAGAAGGGAATGAGGACCTCAGGTTTAAAAAGTCCTGGCTCTTCTCCCATTAATTAATGCTGCACTCACGTTTTATCTAATTTTTCAAAAGATGTATCTCACTATTAACTGGGTAGTGTTAACCAAAGGGAACAGGTTGATTTAAAGAGTGAGTAATAGGTGCCTTGTATCAGGAGTGCTGAAAGATTGCACACTTCAGTGAAAGTGTGTGCTTCAAAGTGAAGCTCTCCCAGCTGATCATTGTTCATTCATTCTACTCTCCTGTGCCATCTGTTACGCCAGTGCAGTGACATGCTAAATTATTGAATCTGAAAAGCATCAGCATTTTGCACAAAGGAAAAAGACTCAGAGTGCCAGGAAAATGCTTTTGAATGTGTGACCTGTATCTTATGCAAGCAGCGTGCCCTTCCCTGACAGCACAGACAAGCAGGAGAGTAGAGCTCCACCTCTGCTCTGTGATAAATGACAATAAATGTTATATTATAACAGGCATACATGACCTGATAAACTTGTGACAGAACTGTGGTTCTTAGGCACCAGCATTGTTAATTACTACAGTGCCTTTGCTACCAAATTAAACTGATGTGTGGGCAGCTGTTTGTTTTAATATTGCTTTTAATACTCTGTTTCTTAGAGCCATCGGAGCTCTCCTAAGATGAACACAACATAGTTTTTACATGTTCAGCAGTAGCACTGCTCCAGGAATGATGCACTAGACTTTCGCAAACACTTGAACGTGTATTATGAAGGATGCACAGCTGGCTTCCCTCAAAAGCTGCTGGGAGAGTATCACAGTCCAAACCTTCACTCATTTAGGAAGTCAAGGAAGATGTGACCCTAACAAAGTCAGTGGGATTAGGTGACCTCTATAGTTGTTATCTTACAGTCTTTGTTATAACTAATTCTGAACAGGGGAAATAAGCACGCTCTTTTTTGACTTACTGGAGTTCTTCAAATCCTCATAAAAATTTACTGAGATAATAATAGCAATCATATGTTGTATAGATAGTGCAGTTCATCTCTAAGAGCTTATTAAAGATAAGAAGCATCTTCATTGATGCTGAAACAAAATTAAAAAGTTTTGTGCTAAGTCCCACAGCAGCAACTGACAAAGATGGGGAATGATTAAACCATCCAATGCACTAAGTCTGTGCAACAGTAACTTTATCTTTGTTGTTCTTACAATCTTCTATTAATCAACCCTGTTAAAAACTTTTAAAAAAATATAAAAAAATAGTAAATAGTACTGTAATCTGTTTACCCTTAGCATTAGCTGTCTCTGTTACTGCAGGAAGTGATCCTAAGCCTCTCTGACCTCTGTCATAGCTTGGTTCTGGTCTCAGTTCTTTACTCTGGGTCATTCTGTATCCACATAGGTGCCAAGTGGACAAAGGAGCTGAGGGGACGGAATTGAGGGGCGAGTAATTCATGCCAACAATGTAAGGGTTACTACTGGAGTATAAGAGGTATTTTGGTCCTATGCTTAGTCCTCTTTTCCTCTTGTATTTTGGACATTTGGACTGTTGGAGCAACAATCTCAATGCTGAAAGGAGGCAGGGAGAAAGGTACTCTACAGTGCTTGAGAGCAATCGCTCATGTCAGTGGCACTTGCTGCTCCCCAAACCAGTCCAAGCAGACACATTTTCCTACGTTCCCAAAATGCAGTCTGATCTCTTCTGTTCAGATGTAATATTTGTGGGTGGTCTGCCTTTTCTTTGTAACTTATTGACTTCCCTTGTACTGCAGCATAAATTTAACTGAAATTACCATACCAATACTTACCCTTCGGAATTCATAGTATTTCATAACAATCTATGTCACTGAGCCTTCAGTTCAATCCCCTCTCTATGACACCATCTTAATGAGAGAAGGGATAGTTTTCCTGGATTAACTTCTTGCATCATGCTTTGTAAGATACTGTTTGTTCCTGACACGTAAAGGTATCTTAGGATGCTGTCCTTGAAACCTTTGCTTTCCTTTTTGCTCTGTTCTTATTGTGTCTGTCTGGGCTTTAACTTTTATGCTCTGCCAAATTTTAGCCTGGAGTGACAGCAGAGGAATGAGCATTATAATGAAAGTGCTGACAAACCCTTCGCTGTAATGACGTGAATGGTGCAGCTATCATTTGAGTTTGCTGTGTTCTTTACTTTAAATCTTTAATGCTATTTTCTCCTTTTATCCTGTGTTGAGCAGTGGGATTACCCAAGTGGTTTATGGCTTAGAAGTTGTGCAGTTAAGTGCGTTGTTCAGTGGGGTGGAAGGACTCCTCTCTGGGGGCTACCTTCTTCTTTTTAGAGGTGTGGAAAAGTTGAAGGTTTGAGAAGGAAAAACACTGTCAGCAAGATGGTCGATACTGCAGTGTCATTCCGTCACTGCCATCAACTTTGACCCCTGTGATCACTCTAACAACACCTTATTTTATATACACTGGCTGAGGGAAGGCCAGTATCCTCTGAGGTGGAAGAAACAGTGCATTTTGTGTTGTAAGTGGGAAAAGAATGAAGCCTCAAAGAGTGAGAAAATTTAGCTCGTCGTAAAGAAGTGTTAGTTGATGTTGTAGGCATTAATATTTTAGCCTGTAAGTCATTTGAAGCTGGAAGTCTGCATTCCTGTGTGAACAGATTCTGTCCAAAACATTTCTGACATTACCACAGAACAAATAATGTATGGACTAGATATGAATCTGTACTGAAGTTCCCATTCCCTGTCTGCATGTGCCTGATGTTGCAGCAATGGAAGTAACAATCCTGTGGAGTTTTCCTATGATTTCAGTGAAAGCAGAAACAAATTTTTAAGATGCCTTTTGGATTATATCTCTAGCTTTTCTAAAATGGCAGAAGTTGTTTCATCTTGAATAGGCCCTGCCATTTTACACTAGACAAGGATTTGGCTCCACGAATTGCCTCTGCCTGATTCCAGTCAGATGCAATTAGCATGTGGGTGGATGTGTGGCTCTCTTCTGCCATGTGACCAGGTAATGCTAAAGAAGAGGGAGCTATAATCCCTTTAGCTCCACCATACATCTTCCCATACTGCCTGAGATTAACTGAGTGTTAATTTGAACTAAGTAAAAATGGTATGCATATATTTAAAAAGATAAGATGTACGTGCAGAGGGGTGTTAACAGCCTACAGACATCCACTGATATGAGCCTCATGAAGATCAGCCCTATTTCCCCATTGAGGAAATGAAATCTGCATCTTTGGATATGGAGAAGACTTGACTGTGCAAGGCCATGAGCAACCTGTTCCAAAATGGTTCTGCTCTGAGCAGGGAATCAGACCAGGAGACTTCAGAGATCCTTTTCAGCTGATATTGTTCGACCAATCTGGTCTATTGAAAGAAAAATTAGTGGTGAAATCATTGTCCTTTTGTGACTCTGACTCAGATACTGAACCAGTGTTTGTTTAGACCTGCCTACAGGGAGTTAATAGCTCTGGCAGGATCATTGAAGGCAGACCCTTCAAGCCTGTTCTTCCGGCAGCAAATTAACTCCTTGCTGTCAGCAAAGTTAGGGTACAGACCTTCATTTGGTCTCCTGTGTTTCCCTGTCACTGTGAGATCTGTATTTCCCTCATCCTTATGATCTTTGAATCAAAATGCTTATGCCTCAAAAGTTCACCTGCTTTGTGTGAAATCCTCCCACTTTTCCTTTGCTTTACTATGTGGAAATGATGTTGATTCACAGAGATTATTGTGCATCGTACCTACCTTTGCTCTCATTTTCTTTTCTGTTTTTCACATGCAACAGCATTGTCTCAGGGGCCTTGCACCTACTTCTCAGGCTCCCTGGAGTATGTATGATTTGTGGGGTTCCTGGAATGGTGTTAATGGAAGTGCAGCCCTGGGGAACACTGCTGCAAGCTGCTTTCCATAAGAAACAGCACAAACTCTTCAGATCATTCTCTAACTCCACTTGGTCTTTCAAGATTTCACTACCTAAAGGAGTCACACAGACAAATTGTCTCTACAACTGTGTGTAACACCTGATTTCTTGAGCTGACAGCTACCACCAGTTATTCATTAATAGTCTTTTGAGGGACAATGCTAATAAGAGTGAGAACAGCAGCAGTGGGGGTGATATCATTATTCTCTGAGTCAGGTTTGATTACAGAAGGTAAAAAATCATCAGGAGAAGCTTATGAGAGTCAGAATTGCAAACTAGATGATAACAGCCTTCTCTAGATTATGCCTCACTCTTCAGTTAAAACAGGTTTCTGCATTTCTGGGCTCTTTGTTGACAACATTCTGCTGGTCGTAAAGCATAAGGGCAAAAGAAATTTTATGGGAAAGCCCTCAAGTAACCTGCTTGCTTTATTATGATTTATCATCATTGTACTCTGGGGCAGATCACAGCATATGAAGGAAAGTCAGAAATTCAGGAAGTTTATTCTTACCCCAGACCTGTGATAGCAACAAAACTCATTTAGTCTCTCAATGCCATCTCTTATCTTCATGTAAAATGCAGTGATTTTGATTAATATTAAAAAGAAGGATTAGAAGCTTAATCCATTCATCTTTGTACATAATTTTGAGATATTTAGAAGAAGACACGGGAGTCCAAATGTTTGCTGGTTGGAGCCTGCTGTGCTGGGTGTCAATGACAATAAAATCCAGGTGAGGGTTTTTCTGAATGCTTTTCTGGACTCTTGTTTTGCAGTGTGACATGAAGAATTGACAAAGAGCCCTTGGCAGAAGTGTATGACTGCAGTTAAACAGCACCTCCAGAACAGAGATATGATTGCAGTGACTCCTGAGTTGAGAATACATACAGGAGACAGATACACATATTTTCTTGACTGTACAACCAAAGTTATGCAATGAATAGTATAACTTAAGCATTATTCTGATTTCATTCTGATTGCTCTTTTAGACACAGATAGGAGCTGAGGTATAAAAAATACTGATTTGTTGAGTGTCTAGTAAACTTTAAGAAAACTTCCAAAAATGCCAGCATAACTGTAAATGTAATAAATTCTAGACTTTTTGGCCCTTGTACCACTTTTCCAAATAGCTTATGGGAAGTCCAAAGTGTTCAGTCAAGCAGAAAGCTTTAGAAAACCAAATATATATATATTCTGCTCAAGAAGTAATGCAATTTCTCATCCCTGCATACAGAGGCAACATTGGACAGTAGGAAATTCTGGTATTTATGGCAATGTATAAATCTGTGTTGGTTATACAGACACCAAATATGTGACTTAGCCAGACAGCCATGGAAAGAATTGCCCTGCAAAGAGACAGCCAGGTATGTGGCTGTGTTCTCAACCACCTCTGCCCAGTGACCTTTTTCTGGCAGCCTCCTTTTCGCTGGATGCTAAGGGAAAACTACAAATTCATTTTCAGAGGGCCTATGGCAAAGACGTGTGGGAGACAACGGTCCTTTCATCTGCCTCCCTGTCTCAGGGCTCGCTTACCAGCTTTGATTAACTGCTGCTGAAATTTGTCCTAACTAGCTCATTTCCCTTTCCCCCCACTTAAATGTATGTGTTAAATCATCAGCAAGTCTGCATTCTATTCTAAGAATTACTTTCCTACAGATTTCCCTATGGAGAACTCACATGTATCTTGCAGGGAGAAGTGTGTTGATGTCTGACACATTACATTTTCTTCTATATTTGCCCTTCATTCGTGTACAGCAAGAGGCTAAAAATTGTTGAGGATATTTGTTGCTTGTCACTCTTATTTGTGCATGAACATACGCATACAGCCCTATGCAGGGACATGGAAACTATGAATTTTAAAACAGTGAGAAAATGTTTTATATCCTTGTTTATCCTGTAGGCACTGTGCTCCCACTTCTCTTTTGATACTGATGGGAAAGAGCTTATTAATGGGCTGGTTCAATAGACTTGTTAAAAGATTTTCTTTATAATAAAAGAAAAAAACCCACCCTTTTGAAATTCCATCACTGAATGAAATTACATCACTGATTTAGTCTTTATTTTCCATATGACTAAGCATCTCATTTTTATACAGAATAAAAATTCTTGTCAAGAAAAATTGGTCACAGTTCAGATGTTTTCTAACAAGACATCAGCTGCATCATTAGTATGGTTTTCCTCTAAGCTGAGCATCAGCTTATATGAGAAAGAAGGGATTTGCTGAGCTCCACATTCTTCCTCCCTCTGCGATCTGCATATCGTGCTCCATTGCTGTGGTACATTAATTCTCTTGTGACCCAGCCATTCATAAATTAGCTCTCTCATCATCACTGCAGAGAGCACAGAATTGCAAACTTCAGTGAGGGAAAGATCTTGTAGGTCAGCCCATGCCATTTCCTCACCAGTATGAGACTGAGATGTGCTTGTGAAGGAATGAGGGGAACCAGTGGCACTCAGCTTCCAGATTATTCTGGTGGCATAGGTGGAAACTGGGACAACCACCACTGAGATATTTATTTTCCTGAAGAGTTTAAACTCTTCCGTGTTCCCAGTGAAGACCTGGTATCCATCTGTTCAGAGGTCTTTCAGTGCAGTACGACAGAAGAAGGATCCTTATTGTTCAGAACATTTAATTCTGACAAGTATATATTTGACATGTGAGAAACAAGTTATATATTTGTTCTGTGTAGTTTGAAATTAAATACATGAGTATTATCTCAAATGTTCTGAAGTCAAATACAGTTTTGTGGCAAATTTTGTCTTCGGGATATTTTTCTGGTTTATAAGAATCAGTCTCATACAAATTCTATTTGTTTCATTTTCGAGCCCAACTTTTTTTCCCTGCTTAAAGCCTTGTGACGTGGTGACAGCTCATGTATTTACAGACACACACCCTTCTCAGATGATTCAGGTGGATGAAGGTGATTCTGTAATTTTTTAGAGGTAGATCTTCACACAGCTATTTGTCTTCTGAAATATAATCTCTCTGGTTTTTATGTTTAGAAGGTCATTTAATAAATTATTTGTTGATCTTGTCTGCTCTTACAACTATTAGATCCACTGTTGTACTGTGTACTGTATGCAGTGTGCAAAAGAGTTTGGAATGCTGTGTTGTATTCACACATACAATATGGAATTTTTAGCCCAACTTTAAGGGAATAAACCCACATAATTGTCCTAATGCTGCCATGCTCTAATATAAAATGCTTTGCACTTTATGTTTGAGAAAATGTAAAAGCTTCAGCTCTGGTTATATCTTTTACACCCATTTGATAGTATTCTGACTGAAAACCCCACAGAACGTGCTGGTTCAGCTTTCAAGTCACTCTCGTGCTCCTGGGCCATAAAAATGGAAATGTATTTTGACAATGCCATTTAAGCAATACCCTGACTCACAAATTCCAGTTGACAATCATCTGTTTCATTTCTGTGTGGAACTGTGCTTTACTACTGTGTGTTAATGGGTGGCCATACAAATATATTCTGTGAGCAGCCTAAACCAAAAATAGATTATTTCATACTTTTATTTCTTACATGCAGTGAACCTCTCAATGCCATTGTTCATAGTGATGGGTTGTGGTCACTCTGCTACTGAAGTGAGAGTCCATCTCCTGGAAAATACAATTCTTTAAGAGTTTTGTGTTTTCTTGATTATAAACAGCAGCTTTATTCAGGTCAGGCTTTATTTCATTGGCTGAGCGCAAAAAAAACATCTCAGGGAACATTTTGAGACATTTCTATAAGGCAGTTAGGAAAAGTTTAATTCATATGGCTGCTGCACAGCTTTGCACATTCTATTTCCATTCCAGACTCATGTGCAGGGTGAGCTCCAAGTCAAATGTCCATTGGAGTTTTAAGCCTAGCTCTCAGCCCAGTTCAGAAAGACGATAAATGGAAATGCCCAATTCTGAAACTGGCTTCACTGGTGTCAGAGCTAATCCTAAATTTCTGCATGAACTCCTGGTCCAGATAAAACCCAGTAGGAACAATACTAAGCAAGAACATTTAATTTCTTCAGAAAAGGCTTCTCTTTATAGGCATGAAGCAAAGTCCAGAGAACCAAATGGAAGAAATAATTTTCTCATGGTAAATAAACACCAAAATCACACACACACACCGAGCTGCCAGTTGTAGCTGCTGTTCTGGATGCAGTTTGAGGAGTGGCCCAACAAAGAGCAACCGTGACTGGAGAGGAGTTGAGGATCAGGAAAAATAGTTATTTAACTTTTCTGAAAGCACTTAATAGCTAACAAAATTTCATTCATCTATGTGCCTTTATCTGAGAGACATTTTTCTGTTGAGATCTGGCTATATGATAATGTGGGTTATTACCTCCCTCACACTCAGTATTGTCAAATACACATGAACTGAATGAGAATCATGTTTAGAGTGGGAAAGAATAGAAAAAGAGGATGGAAAACACATAGACAACATTTACTTTAAAAATACTCTAAAATTATTAGATACTCGCAGTAGATACTAATTAACAGCTGATGGAGAATTTAAACCCTGCAATTTTGTGTTAAGTCCCAGATTTACATAAGCTCTCTCAATGGGAAGCAACTGATGATGTATCCAGATGACAGAGATTGCTTGGTGGGGTATTCCTGTGTTTGAAAAACGTGAAAAATACAGCCATGACAATTCTGAAATTAAAGGCATAGTAAACTGATCAGCACTACTTTGGCTTCCACTTTGTTAATGCTCTTCACACTGATTGACTCCTTGTCATTTATGAAACTATTTTTTGAAGGAAGGAGTGTTTATGGTGTGAAAAATTACCGGAAAGAGACAGAAACTTAAGGAATAGTTTAGTCAAATTTTATTATTCCTGCACATATTTAACTTTTTTCTGTCTAGGCCTATTTCTGAAGTTTTATTACTTCCATTTTTCAGTACTGAATAACATTCATGGAGAAATTACGTGAAGTTCAATAGTTGCTTCTTTTTTCACAGATTTTTATTGAATTTGTGCAGCAAAAAGCTTTTTCTAAAAGATGCCTTCAGGAAAATGTCTTTTACATCCTCTGCAAAAGTATATTGCTGTGACCACTAAAATACGAGTTTGGAAATGAGAGTAGGTAGTAGCAGATGAAGTAGCATTACTGCTGTTTTGGGAACAGGAAAAAGGTGTGATCACAAAGCAACCATTTGCTACTTTTTGGAAATCAAATCACTATATTCTCTGTTTCAGGAGTAAAGAGGATTAAACACATGTTACATATGAAGAAGATATTTCTAGTCAGTTTTGCAGTCAATGTGTGGCCATAATTTTGGTGAAAATTGTATTTAAATATTATTTGAAGAAAAGTATAATATGTATAATAAATACATAGTGTGTGATCTTTTAAAAAGCAGTTTAACTTAGCTCAGCATTCATGTGCACAGATGTGTCAGTTTGTGTCTTCAGCAATGTGAGTGAAGTGGCAAATTTAAGCGCTGTAGGAGAACGTCCCAGGTCATTGTCCTATGACACCTTTCTCTCTCTTTCAGCACCTTTTTAAATAGTAAATCCCAAACCACAGATGCAGGCAGTCTCCAGCAAAGCCATGAGCCATACCTTTAGCTGCAGGCACCTGCAAAAATCCAGTTTATGCTCTGACTTCCAGAGCTGGGGACAAATTACTTCTGAGACATCTGGCCCAAATGAATTAGGCAATCACAAGAAATTTAGAAGAACCTTAAAGAGAATAATTTTTTTAAAAAGGGGCCAGAGTAAATAAAGTATAATGCAGAATAGATAGTCTATGAATAAATCATGCATGAATAAAGTACAAAACCTGCAAACCTACCAAAGTCAAAGGGATTTTGTAACAGGCTGCTATTAGGAAGGAAGCTCTCCCAGCTGAGCTCTCTGGAGGTCTGTGTCTTCTAGGTGGAAACCTCTTCAACAAAGGCAATTCAGCAAGAGAGAAATACCTTGTTCCAGCAAAGCTCTTATTATCTTCTCACAAATGTAGATGTGCTTTAACCTAACAGAGCACACAGACACAGGTACTTTTGTCATTTGCAGCTGGGTTTACTTGTGCTAATGCTCATAATTCTTTTGCTTCTTGTCTCTGATGCCTTTGTAGCTCTTTCCTTCCTCCTGGCTTAGCTGAGTGAAATGCTGTCTGTCCTTCCTGGAGTCACACTGGGAGCTTCAACACACGTGTGGAAATTACTTCAGATAGTTTCTTATGTGGCCTCATGTGCTTGGCTTTTGTAGTGGATATCAGTTATTATACCAGAGTTCCACAGGCTGAGGCAAATATTTGGTTGCTTAGCTGAAATGGTTTAATGTAGACATTAAAGAGGAACAGGGAAGATCTCTTCAAGAACTGACCTCCTTTTTTTCCCGAGATGTTTTTGAATACTTTCCATAAAATCTTGCAAGATCTAGGAATTGTGCTTTCTAGAAGATAAATATAGCTACTTATAATGAAACATAAGGTTTCTGTAGAGATACTGATGCATTAATATAGTGCCGAGGAAGGCATATACATCTGTCAGACTTACTGCATTATCTACAATGATTTGGGTTTTTTTTCTAATTTTCCATCTTAATTCATAATGTTACTGTGGTTATTTAATTTCTGAAACTCAGAATACAAACCAATACAGGTTCACCTTAAAGAAGAAACTTCAGGTTTTTATAGAAAACAGCACAATCCTACCTGCCCACAAATGGTATTTTCTGCCTTCAGTAATGGCATTTCAGTGTGTGATACTTGATACGTGAACTGTTAATTTGTACCTTGGAAAGATGTTGAAAGAATGATCTTCACTTAATGGTGATTCCACATGAGATTATATAAAGTAAAGATTTTAAACTTGTGAGAGACTATTGTGACTGTCTATTTTGAACTGTGTAATTTTATGAATGAGTCATTGTAGTGTGTCCAATGGCTATGACTGAGAGAACTGAACTTTTAGGAAAATAGTCAGTGATGCAAAGTCCTTTGCAGGTCCACGGTTTTCACTTTCTTCGTGAGGGACATCAGACAATGTTTAATCCATTGTATGCCACACTGATATCATCCTGCTTTAGTTACCAAAAGGACATGTCAAATACCAGAGAGAAATCTAAATATAATACATTAATGAAGTTATCTTACCAAGACACCTCTTAGTCTCAAAGGGAAAAAGCTGCCAAGGTGGTCTGAAAGATTTATTTTCCATTGCCCTATGCCAGCTTGTATAAATCATGTTGCCTTCCTTAGTGTTACTTAAAAACTCCAGTGCTGCCTTTTTTATTATTTTGCACAGGATTGCTGTCAGGCTGACAGACATAAAATTACCTTGGTCCTTCCATTTACACTGTTTGGCACAATCTAGCTTTTTTTTTTTCTCTAAAGCTGAATTTTAATGTTGAATTCTCCTTCTGAGCTGGGAGACTGTCCTTGTAAAATTTAAACATAATATCTGATACTGTATTGTTCACATCATGAAACCACAAGCATATGTAATTGAGGTATAAAACGTTTTTCTATATAATTAAGCTTTATATCTAAAAAAGAAAAACGTGTAGCAGTAGAGAATGACTTAAAATATGATTTGTTTTTGAGTAAGACTTAACTTGTGTGCAGTTAGAATTTGAATACTTATTCTCTTGAACTGCTTAATCCAGCAGTCAGTGAGCACAGGATGATTTTGCAGCACTGGAATTCCTGCACTCAGGAGTGCAAGTTGGGGTGATTGGTTGTATTATTGCATAAAGGTTTACAGTGGTTTATTTAGAGGTCAAATGACAAGTTAAAACAAGTTAAAACATCTTGCTAGTTATTCAGTAATTTGCAAAAGCAAATTAGTGCTCATGAGAACTCAAAACCATCATGGGTTAATTATGATTTCAGAAGGTCCTTCAAGAGAGCATTCTGGTTTCATCAAAGTACTGCATTGCATTTTTAAATATAAAAGAAGTAAAAGACTATTGAGGACTTTTCTGAAGTTGCCACATTCATACTTTGTTGCAGATGCAAAAAAAAAAAAAAAATCAAGTGTTAATTTTAGTAGTATTTTGATTAAATATATCAGCATAATGAGTAAAGTCTTTATGGTGAGTAAAGTCTTTATGCTATTAAAAAAGAAAAAAGAAAAACATTACGTAGGAAACTTTATAAAATGAATATGCTGTGTCTCTTAGATTTCCCTGTGGACTTCCAGAGAGTTACTACTTTAATACTTTACATCCCATGCTAAATAGTAGGTGATGATTACAACTAAGCTCTAATGTTTCTCATGACTGCAACTTCATTGCAGAAGTACCATGATTAGAAGACTGTTTGTCCAATAAAAAGTATTACTTTATTCAACACAATGTGCTTTCCTGAAGATTTGGTGGTTTATCTTTGATTCTACTTCTGTGCCCATTTTAATGTCTTTAAATTACTGTAAGTTACTTCAGTAGCATCACATATTTTTTCACTTTTAATCTATCATAGAGATATTTAATTTTTTCCTTCTCCTTTTCCATGAAAAACTATTTAATATTAAAATCTGCCATTTAAATCTCATTAGATAATAAATTTTGACATGGTTTATTGTATTTACAGTTACTTGTAGTAGTGATTCTATTGAAAACCACAGGATCAAGCTGTATTTTATAGTGTGTAGAATCTATCATGAAAAATCTCGTGGAACGTGTTCTTTGATATAGACAAGACTGTTAAAAATACAAATCTGAATTCCACCTGCATGTTCACTGCACTGTCACTGAGTTGCTAACATCAGTCAATCGTCTTTCATTTAATCTTCATTGCACTGCTGGAATAGTTCCTGCAGCAGAAAGTCCTAACACTATTGAAATTAGCAGCAGAGCTCCCTCTGGTTTCAGTAATCCCATGATTTTATCCTAAATGCATAACCTTTCCTGATGCTGATAAAATCAATACAAAGCAATGAAAGCTACTGTTTAGGGGTGCCCACGAATCATCAGACTGATTGTAATTAAACCAGACAATAACTGCTGTGCTTATGTGGGATGCAAACCTACAGAAACCTTATTCCTTGGTTTCAGAAGCACGTACAGAAACCTCTGTGCTGGCTGTCGTTGCCAGGGGGAGTTTTGGCCCAGGGAATAGGTGCCTTCAGTGGCATTTTGCCTGCTTGCCCCAGCAACACACTTGGCTCCAAGCTCTGCACTGCCCATGATTGCTCTGTAAAGCAATTAGCTAACTAGCCTTGTTCTTCCAGCTATGCTGACATCAGCAGTGATGCTGGTGGCCAAGGAGTTTTGGCATGGATCTCTTTGATGTAATGTCATCAAATAGAGCATCCGTAGTAGCTTCAGCACAGCCTGAAACATGGGAGAGGGGAGGCTCTTAGGGGAAGGTCAGGAAGGAGGTAAGAAGCATGTCCAGACATTTATATCAGGCAGCATTCAATGACATAAGGGTGAAAAACTACAAGGTTATTTGAATGTGCACTCAGAAAATGGGGTATGTGTAGAGAAAAAGAAACGTGGGTTGCATAGTGGTGAGTTTATTTAGTGTGAAGAATCTGGGCAGAAGTATTCTGAATCTGATGAAGAGAAAGGTTGGATAAAATGTATTTTGCAGCCTTTTCTTGGCAGTTCTTAGGCTTCAGACATTACTTCAACAACCACTTCACAGCAGAAAACATGTCAATTAATAAAAGAAGCTACACAGTGTTACTTCATGCTCAGGTGTGGAGAAGCCAGGGAGGCACCAGCTCCTCTTTTTCTCCGGTTGACTAAATTACTTACTTGATACAAGGGTTTAATTAAACTAACTTTAAGTTACAAAAAAAAAAAAAAAATTACATTCTTCAATTTTGTCTGATATCTCTTGAATCTCAGAGGGTCAGTGAATTCCTTCCTTCATGCTGCTGAATCTAAGGCCAGTGATCTGATGCAGGATGGGCCTGCTGACCTTTCATACAAAAAGCTAGTAGAGTATAAGATAACTACCCTGTTGTGAAAAACTGTCAGCTTTGGGGTTATTTTATGGTGCTGAAGTAGAGCTTGTGACAGATCCTGAAGTACCCATTCTTTCAGATCTGCTGTCAGATTTTAGTAAGATTCCCACTGAAGCTATGGCTACTGCTGCTCTGCTTTGGTTCTGCCTAAGTAGTGAGCCACTGGTTTCTGTGGAAAAAAGGCAGAAATCAGGGGAAGATTGCAAACTGTTGCCTCAGATTGACTTCACTTCAAAGTAAAGTTGGAGAATGAGATTTGAATCATCCTATATTTGCAAAGGTTGTTCCATTGTGGATTGCTATGGAACACTTTTTATTTCTCCTAATGCCATACCTGGTGACAGATCTCCTGCTTTAGTATCAGTAGGATCACTGGCCACTCAGGTTATAATGAGTCATCTCTGCGTTCCCAGCTCTTTCAAATTGTTTCTGAAGGCTGGAGTAACATTCACTTACTTTTTGTGTTCACCCTGAGTTCTTTCTGCAAAATCACCATTGAAGGGTCACTGTTGTTTGACATTTTAAGCAAATAATCTATCCTCACAGCTTCCTTGTGTTACTGGTTATTCTAGATGTCACAAAGGTTATAACTTATTTTATTCTTCTACAAATCTTATTTATCCAGTGTCCTCCTCTGCAAGCTTTTCTGATTGCTTTTTCTCTGCACTCTCTTTTCTGGCATTTCTCTTCTCTTTACTGCATAGATATTGAATAGAAGTGGGCATTTACATTTCTTGCTTTATATTATTGTTTTGTTAACTCCTGCAGTGCACAGGTTCTCTTAACAGCTCAGGAGCTGTTTCCCTGTTGATCCTCACATCACTTAAGTCTTTTGAGATCCTTTATTGGTTTTCTTTGCAATCTTCTCACTTTGTCAATTCTGGGAGCCTTATGCAGTGCTGTTGTTGGGTTTGGGGTGTTTTTGCATCCTTTCAGTTCCAGTTCATAATTCTCTTAATCCTCTTCGGATTTCATGTTCTTATATATGTCATATACCCTCTATTTTTCCTCAAGAACTCTTTTGACATTCTTAGTCATCCACATCAGTCTTATCCTTCTTTTATGCCTAGAATAGCTGATCTTTCTCATGCTCTTGCAATCCTTTGCCTCCCTTCCTTGCCCCAACTCCTGGTTTGTCCATTATTTAGCACTGGATATGGCTGGATTGAAAGAAATACCAGATCTCATGGAAGTCAATGATATTGAAGTGTCTGCCTATTTCGGGGAAGCATTGATGTTTGGCTTCAGTGGTTCTGAGTCAGCCTTTGCCCCCAGGCCACTGCTGCATTGCTGGCTCATTTGCACAGCAGAGAAGGTGGTGCTTGCTGATGCAACAGGCACAGACTGAAAAGATACAGACTCTGCTTGCCAAAAGGTAAATCTGTATGTAAGCAGGATGCTTAGGCAGAGGTAAAAAATAAACTGCTGCGTTTTTCACATTATGTGCTGTATTTCTAGGAAGCCAAAGCCCCTCCTTCTGCAGAGTGTGTCAGCTAATGCACTATGAAATGTGGCACCTGGTTTTATAGTGGGCACCTCTCCATCAGAGGCAAGATCAAATCCATTTTCTGTGCACCCACTCCAACCCCAAACCTTTGTATTTGCATATAATTTAACTCGTGTTTCTGATGAAGTTATAGCATTGTAATATTGTATCTGAAAGCAAAATTTGATTTGAAGGATGAAGAAGGTTTCACATGGGTTTAACAGGGTAGACTTTTGACAAAAATTCAACCTAATGAAGAAGCTTTCCTGTCTGATTTTGTATAGCTTTGTTCCCCATGTTTTCTAAGTAGTTGAACAGTTTATTATTCTAAAAAATATGTTCACAACCACCCTTTTTTGAAGTCTCTGTTCCATTTGTTTCCCCAGAGTTCTGAAGCTCTCCCTCCCAGGCATAGCAGCACCATGTCTCACTGCCACAAATGAGGAACAGTTTAATGCCTCATTTTAATCAGCTACTCCCTAACTGGAGTGAGTGTCCATGTGTGGGTGGATGTGAGCTGTGTGTTCCTCAGTCCCTCCCGCAGAGCGTTCCCAGGTGAGATCCACAGTTCAGGAATATGGGCGGGGGGAAGGCAGCATGAGCCACCTTTTCTTGTGCCAGGTACTGAAAGCAGTATAAGATCTGCAGTCCTCTTTTTTTTTTTTTCCCTTGTTGTTGTCAAAATTGCCTTGAAATATTTTTGAGCTCTTTTTTCTCTTTTCCACTCTGAAAGAAGACTTTCAACTACAGTTTGTTCTTCAATTAGAGCTACTCTGTGGAGACATGGCACGGATGGGAAGAGGTACTTTGCAGGTGTCTTCACATTCTGGCAATCCAGGACTACATCTAGGGGCTGGTCTAATATCTGACATGCTTTAATTTACCTTGGAGTGTGTGCCTGACTGCCAGATGCTAAGAAACTGTATTGTTAGCCAGGGATCTCCTTGGCAAAGGTCACAATCATTTGTATTTCCATTGAGAACACAGTGTACTGAGGGCTAAAGCAGTTCTGAGGTTCCTCTGAGACAGAAAAATTTCAAAAATAGTGATGCTTGAGACAAAGTCTTTCCTAGAATTTTTAAAATAAATGTGTTTTTCTCTTTCAACTTTGTTTATACCTTGAATTTTTAAGTATATTTGTGCTGGAATTTATGAGAGGCTGTGTAGGATACAAAGTACAGCTGTAACCTGCCCACACTGTATGACTCCAGGATGGGATTCTGTATGTGTAGGGCATACACATGTGGTTTTATATTGGTTTTATCATTTCAGGGGGCTAAAAATGCTAAAAATTATTTCACTGTCATCAAGTGTTGTTTAACCCACTGTTTTTTACACAAAGTAGGTCAAAATGTGCTACAGCTTTGCAGAGCCCTTAAACCTAAATCAACTTATCTAAATTGAACCTTTAAGTGAAATTCACCATTTGGCTTGTTTACAGTTTTCTAAATTCAGTATGAGACAAGAGGAAGCAGTCTGTATCTTTAAAGAATTAAAATATGCCCATGAATAAGCTGAACGACTTGCCTTCGTAGAGAGCAAAACAAAAACCCCTCACCTACTAAATCAGCTAAAAGCTGAAAATAAATTTTGAGATTTTGCTCTGTGTTGGTTTTGCTTGTGTTTGTGTTGGTTTTTGGTTGTTTTGTTTGTTTTTTTTTTTTTTTTCCTTTAACTGTGTATTTATATGGAACAGCAAACACAGATTATGCCTTAGTAATTTTTATGGATTCGGCATCTGAGCTTTTGCTTTTATTCACATATTTTCATAGCCATAATCTCTAGTTTCTTATTTGATGATGCAAACCTTTCAGACGTAGAAATGGATAAAAATCTTACTGAATATAGTGAGAATCATTTTCAGGAATAATCCCTTTATTTGACAGGAAATAAAGACTACAGGGCAAAAAAACCCAAACCAAACCAAAAAACCCCCAAAAAACCAAGCAACATGCATATTAAATGACTTGAGATACTAGTGTCCAATGTTTTCCCAGCTAGGTTCCTGCGCAGAGAAATGCTTGGAGAATTCTCTACAGTAACAAACCATAAAAGGCCCAAGACATAATCCACCTGATCCTAAGTTTTATTTTGCATGCATAAGAGAGCTCTGTTGTGTTTGAAATTGCAGAGTGTGTTGACAGGTCTGTCAGCTGTCTCAAGCCGATATCCATAGTGGGATACGCCCCTTCCCCGGGAAGTGGCACCCTACTTTGAGACACCGGTTCCACAGTCATTGAAAGGAGCTTTACACACAAGTTCAAAGCTGTAAGTGAACTGCATCAACAAGCCAACTGTGTGAGGCAGGTGATTATAAAATATTGAGATTTGGCTGCACTCGCTGATTTTCAATTAGCTTCAAGGGCATGCAGAAGAAAGCAAAAGTGTGACAGAATTTGTTGGTTGTTTTAGAAATATTAATACGATGCAAACCTGGAATATTTCCATTGAATTAAACACATCACAGCACATCCTCATTTGATGTGCTTGGGCAGTGATGTCTCTGATGACAGAAAAATCCCCAAACCCTCTAAGTAACAAAGCGTATTTCACAAGCCCCTTTTGGTAATTGCACCTGCTAACTGAAACACATAAAGAGAGAGTCTATAGTGTGCTAAAGCCATTTTGTTATTTGCATCTACTCTGGTACTGATTGAAAGCTCCTCTGTTGCCTTGTCTACTACTAACGTGATCCCTCAGTGCTTTGCTATAGGGATTTGTTTCCCTAGTCTATTAAGATGGTCTTTGTGTTGTCAAGAGCTACACAGTAAAGTCTTATGATATGAAAGGATATTTACTTTGCTTCCTTATTTATGCTTTTGTCCTTTCAAGCTCTTTGAACTCCAGTGAAAGCATAATTGTCAGAGGTTTGACCTAACATGGTCCTGTGCTTTGTTGAATGCCACTATAAAGCTAGGAAGAAAACTTCTTGGTAGGATAGAAATCTGGACATCCTACAGCATTTGGAGAGACAGGGAAAGGAATTTTTGAATAATATGTAACTCATACATGTGTTTAGATACTCATAAAAACAAAGACTGATCATTTGTTCAAGATGTTAATGTTAAAGCCAAAGATGGGACTTTTACGTTACAGTCTCTGTTCTACCTGGTGAGGCACTTGAAAAATTATTGTCATATCATTTGGTATTGAGATTATACCACACTTCCTAAATTATTGAACTGTAATCTTTTACTCCTGTTGATGCCTTTTCCTGGTTTTAAAACCAAGAGTCAAACATGGTTAGAAGGGAAAAAAGGGATTTTACCTTGGTATTTATTTTAAGGATCTTTAGGTGCACCACGTCCAGGTCGAATGCACCTCAATACACCGCCATGCACCCCCAAAAGATCTGGTATATCATTATAGGTCTTACTAATTAGCATGTCTATCATAAATTCTCCAATGGGAGGCTCCCCCTCCCCAAGGAACCTTCCCCTGGATGGTTCTATCTTAGTTTACAAAATGTGTTCTGGAGAGGACCTTGGTGTCTGGGGCATATTGATCCGTAACTATGAAACCTCTAAAATGTTTCGTCTCTTAGCTTAACAAGCAAGTCTAAGAATGTAGGCAAAAAGCACTGAGGAATACAGAAGTTGTAAAAAGGTATAAAAGGGGTTTAAAAGAAAAGGCAAAAAATCATCATGGCATCACTGTGAGTAATGCAGCTCATTGGATCTATTTGTAAGAATGCCAGATTTTAAAGAAAAATGATCTTAAACTCTTGCTCCAGATCTAAAATCTGGACTTGTTTTCCTCTTCAGCATCATTGTATATTTGTTTCCCCTATTCTCTAATGCAGTTATTGCATCTCTCCCCTCGTTCTATAGGCCTGTGATCTCATTATCTGTGGTTCCTATTTCAGTGTAGGGTGCCAATGCCAACGAAGAGACATGACTGTGTTTTCCCCAGTAGGTACCACTTTGCACAGAGAGAAAGCTTTCTTCTTATGGTTGTTGTTAATTCCTACTTTAAGACTAGTTTGTGCCTATTTCCAGACCTACTCATTGTGAAACAGGTATGGGCAAATCCTGTGTGCTTTTGCTGCAGTAGAAAATTGCCTTCCAACAAAGTAAGTTTGGAATACATTTTGTGTCATATCCAGTGCTGAATACATAAATTAATTAATGGTTTGAAAAGATAAATATGAATATTTACCTTCCATTTCTGGCTGTAAGTACCAGCTGTCTCGCACACGGCGTAGTGCGTATTCCTGCAAAAGGCAGAATGGATCATGTGAAACTGTGTCATGATACAGCCCCAGAATGAAGTAGGACATTTCTTGACCTTGGTGTGCTCAACCGTGCAGCTGTAGTCTTCTTATGACAAGGAATGTCTCTCAAAGTAATGCTTAAAATCTGTTTGGGAAAGGTTCTACAGAGAAATTGGCTAAATTCAAGTTTCCTCTATCTGCCAAGAGAGAAATATTTTTTGAAGCCCAGGTAACGTGTCGTGTTTAGTAACTGAAGAATTTGATTAGTAACCTGAGAATTTGATTTCACTGTGTTCTGCTAAACGTTAAAACACATGAATTTTTACATATTCCCTAATATCTGTGTCAGTTTGTTAATATTTCATACCGAGCTAATAAATTTTACTCGTTCTGGCAAAAAGACTTCCAGATAGCACAGCAGATAGAATTGCTTTAAAACTGCAAAGCAAGTTCACATTTGAAAGGGTTCATTTGGGCTTTCATAGGAGAAATCAAAGGGCTTCTGTAGGAAGAGCAGGGACTCTGCCCTAAAGCGTGTTTTCCTTTGGGCTGGGCTCCACCCGGCAGCAGCGCTTGGGCAGCTCCTGGGGCAGCTCCCACGGGGAGCGGTGGGAGAAGCTCCCGGGGCTGGAATTCCCACTTGGAGCTGTCGGACCGGCCGCCCCCGCTGCCGGAGCCTCCCACGGCCCCGCCGAGGGCTGCAGCTGCCTGGCTGTTGTCTCCTGCAGGCGCCGGGGGAGAGCCCCCACACGAATGTGTTTGCCTGTCTAAAGTCTGTGCAGTTTTTAGTAGTCTTCCAGCCTCCGGTGCGGGGTTTTGAAACTCCATCACAAGCCACCAGCAGAACATTCTGAAAAAAATCTGGAGTGTGGCTTGTATTTATAAAAGTTATTTGTTTGCATGAGGCACATGTGCTGATACTGTGAGTCATCCATCCATTTTGCTGTGACATTTTCAAGCACAATTATGTGTAGTGGAATTTTTTTGGTAGCTGGCTATGTTGCCCATCTGTGAAATCATCATTCTACCGAGCACTAAAAATAGAGATGAAACTCTTGAGAGAAAATTTTGAATCTACTTAAATGACAGTTTGAAATGCGTTCCTGCAGTCAACAGTTTAAATATTTTCTATCCTAAATATGGATACTCTAAATTTAAGGTGATGTAGTCCTGCTGTCACCACTTCAATTCACCTTGCTAGCACAGTAATAGAGCTGGAAATAATTTCTGGCTGGAAACCCAGTCTAGTGCCCACCAAAGCCAAATCACTTGGGCCCCAGAGGAGCAGGACTGGCGCAGGCATGTGAGAGCTCTGGGAGGTGGATAACACACGGAGTGGAAGGTATTTATTAATAATGGGGGATCCCTGGAGGAAAATGTGAAGACAGTCCATGACTGTAGATCAGAAGGGAACAAGGAGAAGATGATTTCTTGATTTTTGACTACTAGGAAATGAAGCTTTGAGATAAAGAACAACAGAATATCCAGCAATTTTTAATTAGCTGTATTTTCAGTCAAAGCAAGTTAGTGAAAAGATATGGTAAACACTGAAAATAGTGAGGAACTGCAGCTAGAAGAGGGAACTGCTGGAAGAATATGAACTGTGTTGCTGAGTAATAGCATCCTAATTGAAGCCACACAAAGCCAAAGAATCTAATTAGTCAGGAAAACACATTTCATTACATTCTTAGTAATTTGTTTTGAAAAAGTCCAACCGGTTTTTAAATTTGACAGATTTTTATTGTGTTCAGAGCAGATTACACTGTTTATACTTGCATATAGACATAATGAAAAATATAGTTGCAGACATATAAAAGAAAGTATTTAATTTGAAATCGTGTTTGCAGTTGTTCCTTGCTATCTGAGTACCATTCCATAAAGTTCTGCAGAGAGGATGGAGAAAATAAATTGGACTTTTGTTGAGTTGGTAAACAATACTGGAGAGCATCACCCATTTCTTTAATCCACAGCAATCTGAGAAACACTTGAAGCTTCAGCTCAGCCAATCAAACTAAAAGAGCATTGTCTGTGCACCCTGCTGCCTTCCCTCCTTCTTTCCCTCCTTCTCCCCCACTCCCTCTCGCTCTCCCTGTCTTTGTACAAGTTTTCACAATGAGATTTTTTTGCACAAAATATAGAGCTAAATCTCCAGCTAGGCTGAAGTAGTGTTACTCCATGTACATTCAGCTTTCAAAAATTTGTATTTTTGGTGAGCTTCTATGCAAATGATTACATGGCAAGACCTCAGTGTGGTAGGTTTCTTGTATCTGGATTTTTTTTTTCAAGTGCTAAATAGGAGAGAAGAAAATCAAAATTATGCTTAGTATCAGGATACTTTGCTCATGCAAATTAGAAACCAACGATGCAAAAACATAAAAGACTGTTCTTGCAGAGGACATATAAAAATTCAGTGTTATATCTTCTTGAAAGTTCTTTTACCTATTAAATCTCAACCATGGATAAGGTCAATAACATGGACAATTAAGCCTCCCTCTCATCATTTTTATCCTACAGTGGATTAATGTATTTTAAAATCCATTTATGCACATTTTTATCTACTTTTGCGATCCAAGTTAATGGGTTTTCAGAAGTACGCACTTTTGATATTTGTCTATATAAACTACATCCACAATAACAATGTGCTATTTTAAGTTCTTTAAAGAGTCACCCTTACTCACAGTGACATCAGAAAGGTGCTATTCACTGATCTGACATAAACAATATATGGACAGATTTAAATTTCATCATGGTCTTTTTTAGATAAAAATTTGAATTAGATCTTCAAACTCAAACTGTAGCTCCATCATACTTTAGACAAGAAAAATGAAAATATAAGTCTTCAGGCAAGAAGAGAGAATGCACCTGAAAATATATACAAAATGAAAAGGAAGTGCATAACATGGAGAAGAATTAATCCTGCAAGTCCTTGTTTGCAACATAGCCACGTTTCCTTAAAATATTCCTCCCATGAATAAGGATAGTAATAGTTTAGTGTATATTAGCATAGTAATAACTTCAGCTGGACAATTGGAATTAATAATGGATTAACCCACATGAGTGAGAATCTCTGCCTTGTTAAGGACGAGGCTACTTCTGGAGCTTCCCATCTTTTGTAAAATTACGTATTTGTTACGTAAGTTCCTCCCACATGCATTGCAACTGGATTTGCTTTTGCTTCCTGCAATGATCTGCTGCGCAGTATTGCTGTGCTCCACTCCACGAGTTCTTAGTGGCTGAGGTTTTGGTTAAGCAGGTTTATCCTTCTGCACAACATCCTGAAATTCTTAATGGGTTCTGCTTCTATGATGTCCACAAGAGGCAGTTTCTTCATCTGCCTCTTTCCCTTACAGAGAATAAATCCCTGAGAAGCCATAAACGTTATCAAGAAGGGAATGATGGTAATTTAGTTGGAAATCTGCAACAAATGTATTATAATATTGAATGTATCTAGTCCCTGCTCTACCATTCTATAACCTATAAATGAAGTACACTGAATATGGTGTGGCACAGAGGTACAACAGATGGGAATATCCATATTTCTTTCTTCTCTGAACAATGGTTATTTCCATTCAAAATGTCATCACTTGTTACAGTAGCTGGGACATATTCTAAAACACCCACAGGATGCTGGTCATTTCATTCAGGAATGAGTAACCAATATCAAAGTGACAGAAAAGTGAAGCAATCCTAGGGAAACAACTGGACACCAGTTTCTAGAAGAAGGGAAAACAGCTGTTCAGAGAAGAATTGATGGCTTCAGTCATTAGTACTTTTGTAACTGAAGACTATCAGTGTTCCTTAAAACTTTCTCAAAACTTTCTACATGGGCTTGCATTTCCTTTTAAACTCTAATTTTGATTTTGAAGATATAGTAGGTAATTTGATCTAGCAATAAAGGAACAGTTAGCTTTTGAAATATGCACAACTGTATGCTTACAAGTTTGGACCAACTGTGAATTTTTTTTCTCTCTATTTCATGGTTTTATTGGTTTTGAGAAGTGTTTAGTAGCTTCCAGTACATACTGCTGTGGTCATTATAAGGACTGGGGGTTAGAAAATTGACGTTGGTGAAGCCAAAATCAGGAAATGTATGAAAACATTTCAAGGGAAGCAGCTGATTTTTGGGGGGATGTTTTTGTTTGTGTTAGATCCAGGCCTTATTAGATATGAATTTTTCAGTAGTGCCTCTGTGTTTAAATTCATAAGCCTCATTTAAAAATAATCATTTGGATGCTGGAGTCCAGCTTTGCCAAGATACTTCTTAGGTACTTAGGCACTAACTCCTGCTAAGCACGAGGTTCCTTCTTCAGTGCCTGCCGTGGTTGTTAGGCAACTAATCTTGATTTAGATACTTTTGAAAATCTACCAAGCATTTTTGACACCTAAATATCTGACTGTTGAGAGCAGAAGTCCAAGTTAATTTCTGGACATATAAGGCAAATACCTAAGTACGTTAAGACTGTTTAAACTGGAAACACCTGGGCTGTAATGACACCTGTGAAGAGGGGGTGGTGCCTTCCCAAATCACCAAACCTGCAACAGCTGAGCCAGTCGGGTCAGAAAATTAGAAAAGAGCAAGCGCTGAAGCCGATGTCAAGAAGTATCCGTGGAAGGCTGTTCTCTAAGTCAGCTTTGCTGTTAATTTTTTTTTTTTTTTTTTTTTTTTTTTTTTTTTTTTTTTTTTTTTTTTTTTAATTCTTTAATTAACAAAGGCAAAGCCAAAAAGGATAGGTTCTCCCCAACGGAGAGCTTCTTATACAGCTGGAGGCTGGGCATTCTTCAGTGGATCCCTGGAGAATATCAGCAGTATTAAGGTTTTACTGCTCTTCTTCTAATTACTGTCTGTAGATGTTATTTATTATTAATTAGATGGAGATAGTTGTGGATGAAGAATGGATGAAAGAGCGGGTAGGGACATAAATGGGGAAGTGGCAGAGGAAAAGTGTAGTAGAAATAGTTTCACAGAAATGTTTTCTTAACAAAATACCGCTTTTGGTCAAAGATAAGGGTTCAAACCCACCGGGTTTGACTGTAGCTTGTTCAAAGGAAATAAAAATGTGGGAAAATGTTAATTGCAGAGAAAACAATCTGTAGTTTTGAGGACTCGGTTCTGTTTCGAATTACAATTGATGTCTATAATTACTGGACTTCATTAACCACTTTTTGTAGCGATTGAAGCACTGCCTTGCCGTACGGAAAGGCGGCTGTCCCGAGTTTTCTCCTTTGTAGTAACAGCTCACGGTTCCTCCGGCCACGTGTATCAGTACACGGCACTTCTGGGGTAGCTTCACCACCAGTGAGACAAAACCTTAAATCCATGTTTGAGTGTTCTGCAGTGGAAGGTAGCGCCAAAATGATTTTTTTTCAAAGTCTATTTATTTATTTGGATAAACTTTGAAGATCCCAGTGTTAGCTTGAAGTCAGAATGACGGCATTTCAACAGGCCAGCGGAGAGCTCGGGGTCGGGATAACTCGGTGATTTTCCTGGCGGTGAGGGCAGAGGGTGCGGGCAGGGACGGAGTGGCCGCAGAGCCTTGAGCTACCGGGAGCGGGGACGCGGTGCCCGGAGCGCGGGGAGAGGGAGATGCTAAAGCCGCTGACGCCGCGGTCGGTGGCCCCGGGCGTTGCCGCCGTCCCTGCCCTGCGCAGGGGGCTGGGGAAGGACGGGGGCTCGGGCGGGACCGGCCGAGGCGGGCGCGGGGCGGCGGTGACGGGGTTAAGGCGGCGGCGGGCGCGGGTCTATTTGCGGAGCC